>BEXV01000809.1:43304-65732 GCA_003118195.1 Hemicentrotus pulcherrimus | reverse complement strand
TTTACCATCGATCACAAACTCATTTTTTAAAAAGGAAATGAATAAATAGTGACATGGGCGCAAATACGTCTTCAAAATGATAGCGGGAGGGGGGAGGGGGTGGGTGGTTTTATCCACCTAACAATAAGTATGGAGGGGAACAAAATATGATACCTAAATTCAGACTGATATTGCTTGCGCCTTTTATTCGGTTTACGATTTAGGGACTGCCATGAAGCTACAATCCTGACATTATCACTCAGACAACTAGCCCCTGGAAAATTATCAGTCGAACAACCCCCGACTGGACACTACAATATAGGACCATTACCATGTTTACCACTTGGACAAGTGTAATTATGACCACTTGGACACCCACCATCCGGATAATTAGCCCATAGGACTATTCCAATTAGTCGGCAATGGCCATATAACACCCAGACAACTTGAACCGGAGACATTTAACATTAACGCAAAACCGTCCAGATGATAACCCCGTTTAGATCTAAAATGTGTTGGATACAATAATCTGGCCTATAATTCGAGGAGGACGACGACGACCACGATGATGATGATGATGACGATGGTGGTAGTACGATTGAAATTCCAAGATTTGTGTTATGATACTTATGTTGATGATGATAATTATAATAATGATGATGATAAGAACGATGATGATGATTTAGATAATGATGATGATGATGACGGGGTTACTGATGAAACCCCATGACTCTATCATCCTCCGTGAACCTCGACCGCATCTCGATATCATCCATCTCGTCGACATTTTTTTTAATTAAACCGTTTAATCACTCGAGCTGACGTGCTATATGGAAGCCTTTACCCAATCCTTCCCTCATCTACTCCGTGCAATCCCGCCATAAATCGCCATCTTGTCATGTTAGGTGTAATTTTCCCCATCTCCGCCCGAGAAAGCAATTAAGAACTAAAACCAAAAAAGGGGGTGATGTGATTCTTTTTTAGTTTTTGAGATGAGTGGAAGTATTATGACTGGACATGATTGATTCTGCAATTAAGGATTCTATTTGCGAGGGAAAGGCATGTTACACATCGCAAATACACGCCTCAATCATCCACCATTCATCAAAGACTGTATGACGCTGTCTTGCTCATGATGACAGTGGCGCAAATATTGGGGGCACAGTGGATGTACTTGCCCCCCCCCCTCCCCCACAGTGGAATGGCTAAAACAAAAGAAAGAAAAATGAGAGAGGAGGGGAAAGGAACGGAAAGGAAGCGTGCGGAGGTGGTTCGACCACTAACTCACATAACTCTTTATATTTCAATTCGCACTTCAGCCAACAAGTAATGTTGCCCCCTACCCCCCTTCCACGATGCCTGTGTCCAATTTAATTTATGGGCCCACGCGGACATCGTCGCTTTCAGTACATGCGTGTAAAACATCTTACAGAGTAAACAGGGTGTGGCGATAGGATGCGATGTTATCAAAATTACTGACAAATTAGGAGAATACGTGCCAGAGAATAGTTTTTTTTTCAATGTATCAAAAATATGTTTCAACTTCACGTGTAACGCCTGAGCCTGACCCCAATAATTTAGTCAAACAACCGATGTGCGTCCATTACCATGATTAAGACACACTAATCCATCATCCTGATTTCTATCAAGCGTATTCTCCTAGATCATACAATCATCATGATGTATTAACAAAAAAACCTATGCCACTTGCTTTCAGATTACCATACGATATAGCATTACCTAGTCTATATCAGTGCCTAATCTACTAGAATAAGAATGATAGTTAAATGTGTCACAATCACTCTTTCTTATGTCGCTTTTATTGACAGTTTTCCACTATCCGATTCAAAAAGATACGATTTGTTTGCTTGATTCCTTCAGAACTTATTTTAATTAATTACCATAACTCGAAATTTATCCGGCCGGACAGGTGTCCCCCACCAATGTTGTCCTCTACAGCTTTCAAAGCCATTGGAAAAGCTTATTATATTTGCTTGGAGATCAATAAAAGCACCAACAATAAGGCGGTTTAATAATACCTTTACAAAAATATTCTCTTGAAGAGTGTTTCTTATTGAAATGTGTTTTGAAATGATTGAGAAAAAAAAACCAAGACCACCAGCCCATTCATACCGCTTTTCTTGTCTCCCTTCAGCGGTCTTTATAAACAGGCATCTCTGTACATGCTTTATATTTCACGGCCTATGACATTTATAAATGTCGTGCATACCTTTAACTATGGTTATATGACACTATCATTATCTTTCTTGAGTGTCCGCTATTTTACTTGTTTTCCAGACGATATAACCTTATCGTTTCCTGATATAATCACGATGGTAGAAGCCAGAAGAAACCGCGAAAGTTATATGAAGTGGACATTATGTTGTGTTTTATATGGGGGTGTATAGTATTAATAATAGAAATGATGATGATAATGATAATAATAATAATATAAATGATTATTGTATTAGTAATAATGATAATAATACTATTGATAATGATAATAGTTGCAGTAGTATAATTAATAATAATAATACACTGTAATAATAGTTGTAGTAATAATAATAATAATGATAAGATTAGAAATAATGATAATAATAATGATGATGATAATAATAATGTTGAAGATGGTGAGAATGGTCAAAATAATAAACACAACCTTTTGGCTCTGCATGAGTCATATTCCAAAAACAAAATGACAAATTATACTGACAAATCATACTGATATATAAAAGATACAATGTGAAATAGGCATGTGTGTATTTCAAATGTAAGTTTCTGTTTGCATGATTAGCAATACACTGCTTGCAAAATGGCAAATATTTGTATAACGCATTCTTTTTTTGTCGCATTATAATAATCATCTGTGGGTGTGAGTATTGTGAGGGGAAAGGGAGGTAGTGAGGGACAAAAGAGAGAATACTGAGGTATAAGGAGAGGGTGAGTGAAAGAAAGAGAAAGAGAGAGAGAGAGAGAGGGGGAGAGGGGTCGAGAGAGAGAGAGAGAGAGAGAAAGAGCGAGAGAGAACAATACAGAGTAGGTGCATGAGGAGGGGGAAGAATACAAAATAATTCAAGCATCTTTATATACTTTCATACATTCGCGTGATGAAGAATCCCATTCTCCGCTACTGCTCTCTGCGTAATACAAATTGTACCGTTTCTGTGATATGAAACCATACAATCAAAAGAAAAGTAATATTTTCCTTCAATTTCTGTCTATAGTCGCAGTCTTTCTTCTTCAAATTTCTTGATATTCCGATTTCTAATTACTACTACCTGATGAAATTAACTCGTGCGTCATTGCTAAATAAAATGTACACTCCTCAGGTAGCTTTTTGTGCCATGGTTATAACCAACGTATTTCATGCTTTGTGTTCTCCCTTTTAATTCATATACTACAAATAGTTATACAGTTAACAACTAAACTATTTATTCCCCTTGTAAATTTGATGTTTTTGTGTGTTTATTGTATAACTCAAGAATAAAAAAGTGGACTTGTTGAATAAGGAAATTTGTTGAATACTTTTAGATGTAAACTTTAATGTCTTTATCTCAAAAAACATAAATCGGGACAAATCAATTATCACATACTTCAAAATTACTCTGGAAAAAAATGTTATTTATGATTTTAAAAAACGTATAATTAATGTTGTGATATAAGTACAATTCACGTGTTTTTCTTTGTAATCAATGTAAATATGTGTCTTTTATGTGAGTATTATTCAATAATGAATGATGGAAAAAATATTTTATTAGAAAATCTTCTCCAATATCTTTTGTTTGCTGAGTGTATATAACTATATAATCTTTATGCGTGTATATCAATCATCTCGCGCATGTAATTATCCCCTTCGTGAGTTATACCATATCCTCCTAAAGATCAATCATTCTGTTTGTCATAAATTTACTGGGAAACAGGATATACATGCCCATACAGATGGCTTAAAGGTAAATATTCAACAGTTTAAGAGGTTGAAATGTGCTTTTGCAAGGTATAGTAGGCCAGTAAATTCATTCAAACCCGACTATAAAGGCTATCCAAGGGATACAGAATTTTTCCACATATTTTAGAGCAAATGATAATGTTTGATACTTGAATATTTGCGGGAGGGACTTAACATGGAAAGGTATATTTTGACTCTATATCCGAGTTGCTTTATTATACACAGTTCATTGTATTTTGTTATCAATATTTATTGATAAAATAGTTCACTTTCCCGATATTATACTCTAACACGCGTGCAGGGTGATCTTAAAACGATTTACAATACGCTGGAAAGTGAAAGTCATTAAAGTAAATAATGTGGCAAAATGAATGTGCAAGCACTTCACTTCAGGTGTATATATCACATTGTCTCAACTTTCGGTTTGACAAATACACACCGCAATGGCCTCATTAAATAAATTTCTTTTGATACAATGGGTATAGCCTGAAATAAAACTAAATTTAATTTATAGGTATACTCCAGATTCATTTATAAATCCTAAGACGTTATCTTATTTTTAAAGTGGGAAGTATAGACTAGTAAATTATAAAAGTGGTGAAATGAATTTGTCGAAAATGAAAATCGTCGGTGTAATCATGTACAATTATTGTTTCGTGTGTTCATTCATTACAATAAAACACTTTCGAGTGGACAGATGTGCATGGCAGATTGACAAATTGATATATTAGGATAGAATCAGATTATCATAATAAATGTCTTTCGGACAATAGCGTATGAGAGCATCCATGATCAATGTGATAAATCTTGATAAATTATCTTGTCTTTAAAGTTATACATGGACGGTAGTAAATTAGCAACAAGATCTTAGCATTACAGCGTAAGTGTATTCCCGGTGCACGCTGTGTTCTTATAACATCAACAATAAAATCTAGCATTGCAAAACCCAGTGTAAAGATTTGTCCCCTCAATCATCGTGAAATTTGTCAACGTTACAAGTTTAGGAATAAAGAGTTATCCATTTTCGAAGTATAAATCATGTGTGAAAATTGTTTCATGAAACGTCTTTTCCTCGGTATGGGTGCCATATTTGAAACGAGCGTTACATTCATCTTACAAGTTATACTTTGGAGATTGCAACATAATAAATTTACGCCTTCATAAAACTTCCATTTCAATCAGCGCATCGGTTTTCTTTCTTCGTTTACAAAGAAATTTGGCTAGTTGTCTTTTCCGGGGAGAATATCGATCCTTTTTAGTCCAGAAAACTTCAAACTCAGAGTCATTAAATGGAACATATTTTCAACAACACCATCAAAATAATGGTTTCCCTGAATCGCTAACCTCAAAAACAAGAGATCGCATTTAACTATAACAACAAATGCTTCATTTGCTTTGAGATTATAAAATAGCAAATATCTTACGATTCCACGTCGATGTAAAATGCTTTAATTAAGATAAAGTTAATGAAATTATAATATTCCCCATTTCTTGTGAATAATAATTAAAAACTAACGGATTTTTAAGTTTGAAAAGAAATGTAACATAAAAACATCACAACACATTGCACTGTTTTTGCACTCAGTCACACATAATGCAGGTACATTGGGGTTTTTTTATTGAGGTAAACCGTCCCCTCCTAAAATCTCCATCTACATAAAACTATACACACGCCTCGACTTCTCACTTTTTGTATCTCCAGTATTACCCTCTCACGTTATCTTAAATTATATTATGTACACATGGATTTGTAAGAGGATATCGTTGTATAGTTATTTCTCTTACACACACGCTGCAGTGTTCCTTCAGTTGCAACTATAACTACTTTCTCCATTCCCCACCCCCTCTCTCATAATGAATCAAATAATAAATCTGTCAACTGCTTCTTCAATACTTAAGTTTCCGTCTTCAAATGTCCTTATCTTATATACATGTGAAGATGTTAACTAAAGATTGGAAAGTGTAACCGTGATTGATTCTTTATCATTATCATTATCATGTTGGGGAGGGTGGTCTTTTCTATTTTTCACCAAATGTAAGTCGGATCATTTCATTTTTTTCATTTTCTCCTTGCCTCTGACATCTTCGAGAATTAAACTTAATTTGTGTGTATATCTTTCGATTATTTCTAAATATCACGTCATTGGTCAAGCACAACAATTACACATTCGCAGTCACTAAATCGCTCATTTAATCAATCAATGATAACGCAATCAAAACTGGAGATGCAATAATTTTGTCCAATCTATAACGGTCGGTTGAAGCAATCATACACTGATTGGTCAGTCATGTCATCAATCGGTCACTCATCAATTTACTGATACAATCAATCAATCAATCATAATTCAATCAATCATTCAATCAATCAATCATTATCCTTATCAGTGCATCAATCAAACAATCAACCATTCCCAAACTCTTCTTCATCGCCGCATTCAGATCAAATTCCAATCCTGTAATCCACCATGGTCCGAGGAATGCAATAACAGCTCATAAGACATTCATTTGAATTTGAAATCATGGAATATCTTTTTTTAATATCTCTTAACTGTACATGTATATACATCAATAAAACACCACATTAACTTTGACACGGCTGCTCATTTTTAACCTCTCTATACAGAAAAAGAGTTGTATATACATACACACATAAATATAACAATCCGACCAACAGTATAGTCAACACATAAAAGTGAGAACACGCATAATAATTATCTTTCCAGTACGCAGTAATTAATCAATCTTAATGGCTCACCAGGGCTAATTGTCTCCTGAAAGAAAGAGCGTGACGCATTAAAGGCGACATGTAATTCAGTTGAATTAATTTTAGGGTGATAAACGGGCTGTCGGAAGTATCGATGGTTTGTCAACAAACGGAACAAAACCCTGGCAATTTAGGATTTGGGGGTAAATAAGGCTGCTCTATTATTAAGCAGGAGGACACAGTGCTTGAAGGTAATTAATAAAAGATGACATTTATGGCAGAAACAAAGCAGTTGGGAGCCCGTTTTTCTCTCGGCTCGTTTCGAGCAGAGATACTTGTGATTAATTGGCTTCCTAATGGTGGAGGTTTTAAAAGATTCATGACATGGAGGCGCGGTAAAGAGGAGATAAAAAAAAAAACCCGAGTCGTCGCGTCCCGATGCCATCAGTATTCTGATACCGAGTCGGATTTATGTTCTTGACACGAGCTCGGGACCTTTCTTACAGATTGATGAGGTGAGGTCTCCTTCCAACCCGGCCATGATAATTCACCCAAACCATGTCCCATTCTGGTGTATCAATCATCCCGCCCCGTCATCAGTGCGCTAGCCAAGCGTAGCTCTCGCTTCGATAGAGACAGAAAGGGAGATGGGGAGAGGAGATGAAGAAAGAGGGAAAGAGGGGTATGGAGAACTGAAGTAAGCGACTAATGACAGGGGCATAAATGATCGCCACGGCTCGCCAACACGGCACCTTCCTCGCTCGGCCTGCAAACATGATATAGCTTCAGCTCTCTAGCGCCGCGCCAGGGAGGAAGATAAATTGCTAGGCTGGTCTGTTTGCGCGGCGACCGGAGAAAAAAGAGAGCGGCTGATTTGTGATTAAGGAGCTTCTTACGAAGGGATGCTGTTTAGCATCTCATCCTCTCATTCGCAGTCATAAATAGACGTTACATCCCAACTGTTTGTCGCCCCGTGTGAAATGCATGTCATAAATAATTCCTCACTGCCTGCTCTTCCTCCATTTTCAGCTAAATGAATGTCTGATAAACGGTTCTGACAAGTCGCATCCTAAGTGAAAAAATACATTCCTTTTTTTAATTTGGCAATACCTCCCATGCGTGTTCCCTTTGATTTCATGCAAGGGCTGCAGTATTTATTAAATAACTGAAATTACTGAACACAACCTAAACTCAACAAAATTAAAATTCAACAAATGAAATGGACAAAACTTGGTATATCCGTCTTTTTGATCGATTGGAACTAGGGAGAAATTTGCTGATGAATATTTGCGAAAATGTCGCATGGCGCGGATCATGTTACATCGCGAGGCAGCGTGGCATCCCCAGTAGTAGCTGCTTTCTCCAATCGAGAGAGGACGTTCGACTCATATTCCCCTCTTCATACCATTAATATTTTCCTTAGAGATAGAGCCTTACAATTCATGTTCTCATCTTGCAGGAAATAGTACTTTTCGAATAAAAACGTAATCTTAAATTCTTTTATAAAGTGGCCCGTTCAAGCACACAAGATGCATTTCAAGTACTTGGAATTTTGTAACAGAGTTTAAACTGAATACAGAAATCTCGTAAAACTTAAAACAGTGAACACACATCATAATACATATTTTCAGTTCAGTTTAAGGAGTTTTTATTCCACTTTGAAGACAGTTTTGGCTAGTGTGGCACTCCAGCTGCAGCAAGTCTCCCTTTAAGGTCGTGGAAAGCATAAGGAGAGTAGTAAGCTCCTGCCGGGAGGCCAGGGAGTGTGGCGAGGGAGGTGGGGATGGGTGCCTTATAGGGGTGGTATCTAAGGGCGGATCCAGGGCTAAGGGGCGATTGTGGTACCCCTGGTTTTGAAAGTCCGTAGGAGCCTGGGATGGGTGCAGCGGCTGGGTAGTGCATGTAGTAAGCACTCAGTTGAGCGTTCAGCGATTGAGCAAAGGCGTAGGGAGATGGCGTACTAATCGACTCATTCGACTGCATGGTGTGTGTGCGTAAATGTTGCAGCAACTCCTCACCACTGCTGAAACGTTTCCCACAACTCGTGTTGCCCGAAACCCAGTTGCAGACGTGTCCATGCTCGGTTTGGGCGGGGACTGGAGGTGGTGGGTAAAGGTAAGGCGTGGCGGCGGAGGTGGGACTGCCTGACGGGAAATATGCGGGAAAAGCACCGTGAACGGGAAGTGCGAACGGAACAGCTCCGTTCAAAGATAGTCCATCGTGTCTACACTGTGTGCAGGCTGCACCTGTTGCTGCACTTGCTGCACTTGCTGCAAGTGAGGCTGATTGGCAATGTGAACAGTAAGGGTCACGGCAGATAGGCATCAATGTCGTTCCTCCATCAGCTGTTTTTACACGTGCATAGGCGGTGGCGTAAGGTGAACCAGCTGTTGCAGCTAAGAGATGTCCAGCATGGTCCTTTGAAATACTTGCAGGATCTGCAATGTGGGGTAGGTGATGTCCAAGAAGTTGTGAAGGGCATCCGCAATGTCCTGATGTGGGTGAAGTACTGGCGAGAGACGTGGAGGGTTTGAATCCTGTAGCTAATGCAGGAGGGACGAGGTGTGTCGGTAAGATAGGAGCAGAAGAAACCTGAGCGTGTGGCTTAGAGTCGCCCCGGTGGCTCGGACTATGAGCACCACAGCCAAAGCTATGTCCAGTACTGGTATGACTTGAAACGGTTTCCGTTGTGCTCTGATTCGAACTCGGCCTCGATGACTCTGTCCTCGTTTTTGTTGGCGAGGGCGGCGACGAGGTGAAGGTGGTCGCGCTGGCGATCGGCTTCGAGTCCGTGCTGGTGATCACGCTAAGAGGTGATCCCCGCGAAGCTGCCTTGTCGAAGGCGGCGATTTTCGTCACATAGGCGTCCCCGTCGCGTTTCTCGTTCTGCTTGTAGGGCTTGAATGATGACCGGTCGAGCTCGTGGATCGTGGTCGCTGCCTTCTCAGGGGACTTCTTGCCGCCGATGATATCGAGTGGAGCCGTTAGTCCAGTCTTCATCTCATTTGAGTTGGGAGGGGGATCTGGCTTTCCGATGCTGCTGCATGTCTGAGCGAGCAAGGCCAATGGACTCTTCTTCGCATCCAACTGCAATGAAATAAGAAAAGAAATGAAAATATAAATATTAATCAACATAATCTCATGTTTAGAGTGTCGATTCAAACTCAATAAAAACATCACATGGCGGAAAATGTGATGTGTTTCGTTGTACACCCGTCAGTTTTATGAGCTTCGGAAGGAATGTGAACATGTTTCACGAAATATATCTTTGCATCGCATCCTTATATCATACATCACATTATTTCAGAAGCTCACACTACAATATGACTGTTTGAATATAAAGAAGATTCAACATCCATGAAAAGTTTATAACTGCAATTGCGTTAGAAAACAACGACATTTATCAATGTCCACTTGTATTCTTCACTTAATCTGCAAAACAAGACAATAAATATATCTTTCTCCAAGTTCATAACCTGATATAAATACATTATTTAATACAAAATAGTTTCACTTTCGATTTCAAAAGTCTTGATTTACATAATGCCTGTATTGTGCAAGTTACGAGTCCACAAATTTCACACGCGGGTTGTGTTTCTTTATCAGGATGGGGAGAGATTGAGATGGTAAATACTGAATAGCACACAGCCGACACCGGCACTTCAAATTGTCAATTTGTTCTTTTAATAACAGTTTATTAAGATCCTACCTATCGTTTAAAATACAAGGTGGCAAAAACATTTAGGAGATTGACTGTGTGTATCTCTAGATATAGTTCAAAATTGTTTAATACACTGAGCAGAGCGGCGATAAGTATACTGCTGGACTGCACTAATATATGAAACTATGAATTGGGTGAAAAATTGAGCACTTGTGGCAAAAATACTACAAGTCGCCTCTTGTACGGCAGTCATTTTTAGCGATGTGCAAGCTGACAAGGCAGCTGATTTCACTTAAGTAAAAAATCGTATTACTACTGTACATGATAAAACACATATGTGGATGAAAATATTTACAGAACAATTTACAATTTCAAATGGATAAATTTAGAGAATGTTAACATTAAAATGTTAACAACTTGGAGAGTCAGATGGTTTGCAAAATAGCTCTCACACAGATATTGTTCAAAGAATATCAGTAAGAATAGATAATCATGATAATGGGTGAAATTGACATGATCATGATGATCGAGCAGCATTTTTCTTAAATTAATGGACGACACATGCACTCTGCCAGGGCAGCCAGGCCTGTACTCTGTAATACTAAAGCAAATAACACATACAAGCGGATCGAGATACTCGAGATCTTTATATCGCACAATTTAGTCGTTAGTCGACGGAAGTGCTGTAGCTCTGTAGCAGTCGGATAAAAAGGAGAATGCTCTACCTGTCTACAGCTTGTACAGGTAAAATGTGTTATATGGAAAAGCTCTTGTAGTATCAAAATGATAATTGTTCAGTGTGAGGTATGTAGATGCAAAAACATTGTGACCAGGTGACACTCTTTTAACAGAATTTCAGGTAAGAAACGATATATTTTAACAGGAGAGAAATAGAGAAAGAAAATGCTACGTGAAAATAGTGAAATTAATTTCTTACCGTTGTTGGAAGCGGGTCCATGGGCTGTAAATACTCCGTATGCATTAGGGGTTGCGTCCGTGTCGCAAGCATGTTGATAATCGGGTATAAACCAAGAAATATTCACAAGTGGAACAGCACAATATCACAACAGATAGCAGAATATCACAGGATAGAGATCACAACACAGGCATGGAGTACGAGTCGGTAGTACACACGTCTGCTTTCTGCGAGAGCTGAGCAGTGAGTAGCGATCGTGAGCAAGAGAGATGTACAGGCGGTGAGCCGTCAGTGACTGCCCCACTAGCTCAGCCCCATTGTGCGAATGGATTTGTCTACGCGAACCACACAAGCACTCCTCTAAGTGTACCGCCGCTGCAGACAACAGACAAAACCACAAATTTGCCGACAACACTTCAAGTCAAACATTGAATTTACAACGCGAGATGAAGGGACTTTACCGCTGACCAATCGGCACGGAGCGACGGGCCGTGCCTGCCTTGTGATTGGTCGCTGTAGATGTGTAGCTGTCACAGGCCGGGGATGATTGATATGTGATCCTGTCACATGCTCCGCGCCAGCCAATCAAATTCGCGATTAGCAATTCCCGTTGGCAGGCGTCCAGTGCCGCTCGCTGTTCTGCGATCAATCAAATGCGGTGTCAGCCTTGTCAATTCCGTCTGATTTATGTCAGCGTTTTGTTGTTGATAACATGGCTCGAGTAATTTGAAAAACGGCTTTTGAAAGGGGGTATGATTCCCCGAGATAAATCGGCCCAATAATCGCAATTAATGTGTGACAACAAAGAGACCGGCGGAGTAGCTTTGAATGACAACCGCACCCTGTACGACAGCCGGATTTTTTCCCCTCTTTTCGGTGATGGGGAGGAAAGGCTAACGGGGCCTGCTTTTTTTAAAACAAGCAAGCTGTATAGCACACATTTCGCACTTTTATTTCACAATGTGTCGGTGTGTTGTGTATTTGGGATGTGTGTGTATGTGTGCTGCGCTCGTTAAAAGCCGTTTCTAAACCCCACCGCCTTGTTGTACCTTGGCAAACGAACTCGAGCCCTTGCACTCCGCCGGGCTATTGACATCGCCCTGCCATTGGAGCTCTGTGTCGGCGAGCTTCAAAGGAGAAGCATGAGTTAGAGGAGATTTTTATCTCCCTCGTCAATCAATCATTGCCTCAGCAAGCAGAGCTTTTCGAACAGGCAAGAGATTGACGGGTCGACCAACACACATGACAGGCTGCCGATTTTAACACTAGCTGACAGCTTGCTGTGGGGGAAAGGGAGGGGAGATGGGGGAAATCATATATTCCCGATGAGATATAGAAGAGAGAGTGAGGAAGGAGGAGGAGGAGAGAAAAGAGAAGGGGAAGAGGAGGACAAACGAGCAAGGGGAAATTAGGGAGGGACTGAAAATGAACATAATGAAGCAATGTATCCGGTTGGAAGGGCATTAAAAGAAAATGAGGTTTTCTTCTCTAAACCTTTTCCTCTCTCTCTGTCTCGATTTTTGTTTGGGAGACTGATTGACTGACTGTTCAGGGGCGGCACACTCTGACGATTGGAAAATGACGCTTATGAAAACATGCTGGTTTAGGGGTAGCTGGTGATGATTGCACCAGCCCTGGTCTCTAGGGGGAGAGGGCCATTGACGGTATGCACAATAACAAGAGCAAAAGGACCTGCTTCAATAGTACACAGCCAGGAAAAAAGGGAAAAGAAAACTGCTTTGTAAGTTTGTGGCAAGACGAAACAGGCAACAACAAAAAATATCCGAAAACAACGGCGACCTTATGCGCTTGCACTCTTGCGTCGTTTTTTNTTTTTTTTTTGACGAAGCGAGAAGTAAATTGAAAATAGTGAGCCCAGCAAAATGATTTCCCCTCACATTTTCCGCTGCTTATGCAGTAAAATAGCCAAAAATAACCCGCCCGCCCTCACAAGTTGATCAAGATTGAAGATGGGGATAATGATGAATTGCTGGCAAATTTATAACAAGAGACCGTGAGGAGAGTGAATGCACTGTGTATCTGAAATCGCAATCTGCGTAAATTTTCAGTTAGCAGACATGTCATGATGTCTGGGATATTAGTCTTTTTGCACAGACTCTATTCTGATGCTTAAATGTCATAAATCAATAAGATATAGGGCCTTGTCTGTCGGTGTCAGTTGCAGGGTGTGGAGTGAAGTCTTTATAGTCTCGTACAGTTCAGACCCTCTGTTTGCGCGTTTCCTCTGCGCCTGCTGCGCCTGCAAAGTATAGGACGATGTAATAATAATACTAATAGCTAGCGCTAGGCCCTATCAAATCGCTTTACAGATATATATTTTTACCCCGGTCATAGGATTCAGGCTTACCCGCACTCAGTGTATGCACATTCTCCACTCCCTAGGGAGCATTCCAGCCATGTGTCTTTTTCACAAGCGCACGCTCCTACCGGGTACCCATTTAACACCTGGGTGGAGTGTGGCAACTGTAGATCAATGTCTTGTCAAAGGACATTAGTGCCGCGGTGGGACTTGAACCGTGAAACGTGTGATCCATAGCCTGGTGATATATCCACTCGTCCGCGATGTTGGACTATAGTAGGTCCATGGTAGTTGTTAATAAAACTGGTTTATATCAGTTATTTTGCCTGCTATGAATTCCATTTCTCCAGAACATTGGGACTACTTTAATTGTATTTTTCTATTTATATCGTTATAATTATATGGACTGCTGAACGCAGTATGCGCGTGTGTGTTGGATTTGAGGAGATGTTGTCTGGATACTTTCTTTTCTCAACTGAGATGGTCCTAAAAAGTTGTATCATTCAGTTTCCCTATGCATTTCATCACATTTATCTCTACCACGGTACCATTTATTAGAATTTTGCCGATCAAAATATTGACCACAAAGAACGTTTTCGTACATGTCATCATTTCAAAATATTTCCTTCCAGTAATTTCACCAACTAGGCCTATTCAAATCATACAGAATTCAAGCTAAATCTTAGAGAGGGAAGAAGGATAAATGATAAATAATATTGTGTCGGGTACCAATGAGCCAGGGCAGAATGTTGTGTTGGATGCGAATCCGTTTTTCATGCTCATCTGTAATCGGCTTTAGCTCTCTCTAAAACGTTACATCTATAATCATGAACAATCATTATTGTTAAAGAAATTGAGTAAATTTCTCAGAATGTTTAAAAAGGTGGTCAATACTGTTTGTAGTTCAAGTCATAATATTCCATTACAATTCTGATATAGGCATATAACTGTACAGACATAATACAGATACGTGTATATAGATTTGTGTAAAAGAGATTTAAATGTAGGCTAGAAACGTGAGAGTGTAGTTCAATGTCGCCGTCATCATCCTCATATCTTGACATGTCGTTATGGGCGTGCTCAGGCCATCTCGCCTTTCAAACTCCCGATCCTCTCCCGCGATAATGAGGGCGCAATGGACTGTATAACGAGCACCCAATCGTCGCGCGGGCGACATGAAAGACAGCCAAGACGAAAATGATCCGTGTTTTTCTCGTTCGTCGTCTGTTTCTCGAGCTCCCCATCTCCTTCTCCATCTCCCCCTCATCTTTCTCTCTCTCTCTCTCTCTTTCTTTCTTTCTTTTTTTTTTTCTTTCTTTCTTTCTGTCTGTCTCTCTCTCATCCCATCTACGATTGACACTCTCCCTCTCTCTCCTCTTTCTCTCTCTCTTTGACTGTCTGCCTGTATGTCTCTGTGTCTCCCATCTCAGTGACTGAACCTCTCTCTCTCTATCTCTTTCCATCTTATTTCAACCGTCACGTCGCATTCATCATGTTTCTTGCCTTGCCCATTCTTTTGCCTTCTACGTCCCTCGCATCGGTTTCCATGTGTGCCGTGATGAAGGGACCCGAGACAAGATTCGAACGTGAAAGAAATAATTAGATCTATGCTAGCTGCAATGAATTCTGACAGCGGCCATTGCTCAAACTCTCTGTGACGTGACAGACTCACTGCGCATGCGTGGACACGAGAATTAGCACGTTCTTTATGTATCTCTTTAAATACCAAGGAAGAGACGTTTAAGATTTGAGAAAAACAGATGTCTAAATCCTAATGACTTTATCATTTATGTCAAATGCAGACATAAATCAAATCGCCGAAATTTATAAGAGGGGGCTACATAATGATTGGGACTGTACCATGTTGTGGTATATCGGGTTGGACAAGATTTAACGAGCTAAATAGTGAGTGGAAATAATCGGGTCGGAAATGATAGAAGCATATATTTTTATCATCCATATCTCAAGTTCGTAAAGACTGTCAAAAATCAAGTAACCCAATTTCGAGTGACATTAAAATTCAGATGTGCATGCGAACTTTACATAGTCATATTACGTAGTCCAAATATGATTTTTTTTTTTTAAAGCAATACATTGGGGTATTGGTATTGTCCTTGAATTAATTTCTCGAAAGTCTTTGCTTTTTTATGTTTTTTTTCTTCTCGATTATTGAACTTTTCTGCTTTTATGGTTTCAAAATGAAAGGAAATTGATTATTATAATTCACAGGGCTTTTCCATCGGATTATAAACAAAAAACAGATATAGCGGTAGAGGGGAGAGGGGGGGGTCGCGCTTGTGAAAAATATGTGCTAAATCAGTTTTGTCGTTAAATCTGAAAGCGGAATTTGTTTAGCAATCCATCCCTTTCCTTTTACGTTACAAACATTATGCTTTGCGGTAAGGATATCGTCGAGTGGGATGTAATGATAAGAGAGAAATAGCCTGTAAAATTAGTCATAACTGTTTATCGTGTATACAAACTCATCCTGTATTTTCAGGGGAGATGGATGGTAAACGGGGAAGAGGAAGACCAAACATCGGGATGGTGTCAGATTTGATAGGTGACAGATCACATGATTATAAGAAGGCTATAGATAGGCATGGAGAAAGAACTAATGATTCTGGTGTGTGGACCTGCCTTTGACAGAACATTGTGCGTGAGAGAAAGAGAGAGGGGGGTAGAAATTATACATCACCTTTATACATACATCATCGATTGTATAATCAGCGCAATATAACATGAATGGATCGTAGTAAGCTTCATGCAATGCTCGAAGGAGGCATCCATGTATCCTTATCTGTGTGTCCAAATTTCTTTGCCTATTATTTAATTTATCGACAATTTTCGCGTGAAATTCTTGGGTAGATAGATTTGAATGCTGATTATGCTGATGGATCAGGTCAACAATTCATAGAATTCTAAACTCAAAATGATCTTTAAATTAAAAATGGAACGGAGCATTACTGCTGACCAGGAAGATAACTTGTCCGATTAGTCGCTGTGATTTCAATTACTTTCATCGCTTTCTTCAGCAGCTGCGATGTCGTTTGCTTTAAAAATCTACCGATATAATTTCAAAGGGCATAATCCTCTAAACAACCTTTTGTCTTTTAATCTTTTCCGCTTCGTTAAAGATTCATTAATAGTTCAATCATTCATCGAGAAAATCAAGTAGCGATTTTCCATGAAAAAAATAGTGAACCTCCGTGAACCCATGCAAGTTTGATCTTTATCGTGTTGGTAGGCCCCCTGTTAGTTTGATCACGAGATGGCGCTAGACGAATTAATAGTCCTGAGCTACAGCAATCCGAAATGTTAGTTTTTTTATGATTATGTTGATCATCTTGACTTTGTCTCCTGACTTTATTTTTGGTTCATGTATACCTTTACCATATACGAACATTGTTTATTAACAACTTTTTGCAAAAGAAATCTATTAATTTAGAATTCATTTGGCATCCGTAAGGCATTCAGAACTATTATGAAAATTTGTAATTTCCAGACATTCGTCAACGGAACATGATGATGAGCTTCAAAGCAGTGATTGCCCAATTTATATGTACGAATTTATCAGACTTATGATTTGAATAGGATCTAAGTTTTGATAAATTGAACAGTGTAACAATTTTAAATTCAGATGGACTTATCCGAACAGGGAAAATGAGAGAAAATTATTTATAGAACTGATCATCATTATTTTATCAAAAATGGTTACGAGATTGGAGAGAAGTTGTTATTTTAGCCAGACAGACTTATCCGAACACGGAAATCTTGGGAGAATTATTCGTCAACAATATTTACAAGATTGCGGAGAATTTTTAAATATTTGTATCCAATTCGTAAAATAATTTGGGGGATAATGGATCTGTAAT
The DNA here is from genome assembly GCA_003118195.1 of Hemicentrotus pulcherrimus. Classification (NCBI taxonomy): domain Eukaryota; kingdom Metazoa; phylum Echinodermata; class Echinoidea; order Camarodonta; family Strongylocentrotidae; genus Hemicentrotus; species Hemicentrotus pulcherrimus. Next base: position 48,331 of record BEXV01000809.1, on the reverse strand, counting down.
GGTGAAATTATTGTAAAAGTCATAATCCTACATCTTTTTGTAGCAACATTGAAGGTAATACAAAGTTTATGGAAATTTTGAAAATTGGGTGGATAGTGGATTTTTACAATTTTGTTATATTTGGATGCCCCTGTTGATGTATTATAAGCACTAGACAATTTGGCCCCTAAAACACTTCTGTTTTCGAGAAAAATTGAACGTAAAAATTTTGATAAATTTAAAATAGCGCCTATGGTCGTACAATGGTAGCTACGACCATGAAAATCTCAGAATATGTAGTTGTGCTATATAATTTCCAAACGGGAATAGCCAATCAGTCGATTTTAGTAAAGACAAATTGTTTCATAGCTAAATTAATACCTTGACCTTGTGAGGGAGCTATACAACATATATTGTTTATTATTTATAATTTCATAACTTAAGAATCGATTTCAGCCGCGACAACGATCAATGAATATTGTATAGGAACGCATATGCTTCCGAAATTGTTAATTTGATTTGAAATTCATGACCCCGATAGCAAGCTAATTTTATTTGGCCAATTCAAAAAAAATGATTCGAAGATAGTTTTGTGAAGTATATTGATATTATCTTAGAGTAGAAACTATTCATCTTTATTTTTTCAAATTATGAAAGATGTAGGCCTATGCATGTTTAGTAATTTATAAATCATCATTATAGGCATAAAAGAATTACACAGGAATAACGCATGTTTATCAAAGTCTATGAAAACACCTTTCATTGCAATTCAAATAACTAATTTACGCGGCATAAAATGTCGATAAGAAGTGTGCCGTAATGATTTCAATACGATGCTTTTTTAATTGCATCTTGATGATCTTAAAAATGGTTACCGCTTATCGCCTCTGCGCGTACGTATCCTTTTTGTTCGCACCGCCATTTTGGGGTTCATTAGAATTCCTAACGGGATCTACAAATACACTATATACATTGTGCTGTATTTCAAATGGATTAATCCTTCTGCCATGTTGAATGAGCATTCATTTCCTCTCGCAATAGAAATCGAACTAATAAGGGGTTTGCGGTGACGTGAGTGGCGGACAAGGCACAAAATTATTGTCAATTCCCGATCGGGTTTGATTCGCCAAACTGTTTGTTCCCGACAACAAAAGCTTGAAAGAGGCCCGAAATAATAATTATAATCAGAGACAAACACCAACTGATTGTCAGCAACATGAAAAGGGGGAATGTAATCGTAGTAGTGAGTGTTGGGTTATTGGGCGCCGATGGGTTGAGAAGAATAGGATTGAAAGCCGGCGGGATTTAGAGCTATTAAAATGTATCCGAATTCGTATTTTAATGGGAGATAAATTAACACGGGTAGGATGGGTTTGACGGCTATTTAATAGCTAAACTAATCAGAATAATTCTATTGATGACCCCGCCACAACAAGCCACGAAGGACATTAATGAGAAAAACGGCCGTCTGAAACACCCCCGACGGACTCTGCGGATTCTCGTCGATCGGATTATCAGCGTATTGTTCCGATTGTATCGAAGGTGGAAACGCATTTAAGGAACCCCTCTTTAGTCTGTCGCGCCCATCAAAAGACTTCCCGTAATGAGGATGCTTTGGCTATAATAACTTCTACAGTTTGACGCTTATTACGCGATATTGTTCGGCAACTTCAGTCGAGTATGTCAGGCAATTAAAAGGCCGTATTAGGAATGAGATTATCGATTGGTTTAATCCCATGAGTGGCTGCTGCCAGTGCTATTGATTAACATCAAAGAGAGGCGCATTTTACGGGAAGCCCTCTGTGTTACAATGAATCCTTGCCCGGTGTTTTGTCCCGTTCGGTTTAACAAGCCATCAATCAGGATTTCTCTTATTCCTATTATGTCGGGGCAAGGTCTCATTTTGACAGGTCGGAAAAGATTGACCCGGTGTCCAGAGACAAGTCTTGTGTATATAGATTCAACATTTAGGAGCCGTTGGAATAAAACATTCGTATATAGACAATAATTATTGACTGTTGGCGCACTCAACACATGCATAAAGAATATAATTATTTAAAGTTCGAATTCTCTCCCGAAGACTGCAATACATTACCATGATAGTTCTGATACTAAAGTTGATTCTTAGTTCCTTCAAAACAAGCATTAGAACATAATTGCAGCTAGAATTCGCTTCCTAAACGAGACTGGTATGCATATAACCAGATTATAATGATAATAAATCATACGTTTGCCCACTCTTGGACTAAAATTGTCTGTGAAATACATATTAATACAAGCAAATAGAATATAAACGGTTGCCAGAATTCGTTCTCCAAACAATCAGTAATGATAGTAAATCATACAGACGACAATTCTTACTTATACTGTAATCATCGACTGTTAAGCTGTGCATTAACGGAGAACACTATTATTGTCAGAAATCGCTTCCCTTAAATGTTTAGGCATAACCATGTGAATGAATGAAAAAGGGTTGATCAATCATCATTAATTTTGAGCATTCGTTTAGGCTTACTTCGACTGTAAATGCCCTGCATAAAATATTCGACATAATTACAGTCATTAATCGCTTTAAAATGTTTGAAAGACATCACATCTGTCAAAGATCTTTTTAGAATGTTTAGAATAGTCACTGATACTCACCAATGGAAGCAGTTATAAATGGGCTTAGACACAAAACATGTGCAATGATGTCTGAATAAACGGTAAAATAAATCACCATAAACCATTCTGTAGCCTTGTTTTTGTGTAGAAGACCTAAATGTTGCACTTTTTCATTAAAATTTCGTTATGTTTGCTACATTTATTTAACACGATATCTGAGCATACATGAGCTGTCATGGATTTAAGTATGATATGCTTTTAGTTGTTGATACAAAACAGTAATATAACGTGTTACATTCTGACGTATAAAATTAATTAATCACACTATAGAAGTGAGATGTTTATGAGTATTCGCCCTCTTCAAGTTTGACGAGACTCTTGTCATTATTTAATGACACCTTTGGCATACTAATACCATAATTGATTACCCAAGTCTAGAGAGCAGTATATCACGATTTTAAGCATACATCATGCATTAACAAAATGGTTTTGAAGGCTTAAAGAGATTGATGGGTTCGGGAAAAAGTGAAAAATACTTTGTTCTTCTTGTTATGTTAGTGTGGAATAATATCATAATAAAAGCCCCATAAAAGGCTCTTCAGATACTCTCATATTCGAAACATTCGTCGGTTAAAATATAGCTAAAGGTTGTAGACCTCATGTTCATTCCACATGTTTGTGTAGTACATCTAATGATGATTGAAAAAACCTTACAGTACACAAACACTCATGTTCTTTATGATCAACCTGTACCACTGCCAAGCTGTTTCTAAATTTCAAAATAATATCTCACGACCACAACTCAACTACGGAACCGTTCAGAACTTTGAAGCAGTCTTTCTGTATAATTATGACTGGGCCAGTTTCTCGAAACTGTCATAATTCAAAGTTTGTAGAAATCCCACAGCAACGCGTGTTTATTATATAACATATATTTCAATGGGATGTCAAAGATGTTAGACTTATGGCGGTTTCAAGAAACTGTCCCTGCTTTTTACAGAGGTTGGTAACCATTATGAATGAACAAACGACGCATTTCATCATTAAAAAAAACATGTTGGAATAAAAGGTAAAGTTCGAATGTTAGACTATCCGTTCGTTGGTAAATTCCACGTTAAAGAGATGGTTGAGTTCTGGGAAGAGGTAAAAAATAATTTGTGAGCGTTATCATTGTTATTATGCAAGGTGGAAGAACATCAGCTTAAACATGTTCCTTGAAAAGCATGGCTCTTCAAATGCCTTCATATTCTAAATATGACATAAAATACGTAAAAGTCGGGGGGGGGGGGNTCTTGATGATTATTTGATTATGTAGCAAATATACATAATGTATACACCTGTCGATTTTTAGTTATACGTTATACAGGACCCGAAGTATAACAGTATTATTTGGAACTATTGGCGGGCCTACCCTGTTGAAATAATATCAGATTGGTATTTAAATGAATAAAATCATTAATAAATAAGTAAATGAATGAATACATACATAAATAAGGAAATACATATAGGCAAGTAATTAAATAAATAAATGTATACTTACTTAAACAATTAAATGAATTCTTACTCAATCTCTAGCGGTTGATATACCCCGTTATTGAAAATGTCTTGTACGCTATGGTTTGTCTAACGTTTGACTTCACCATATAAGAGTCTGTAACCAATTGGCTCATGTATCTCTGCTTCCGCAGAATGTACAACTGATCATTCCATCTTTTAATTAATCATGTTTATTTTAGAGATATAAGGCCAGAGTATTTGTAATGAGATTTCATTGGGAAAGAAACTTTCTATACAGATCATATTTAGAAAAGTTGATAATGTAACTGGTATAGTGTGAAATTCTGGGCCCCGTCTAATATAACGAGTTGACATTGATCCAAAATAATCGCAAGTCCTGCAATCAATCGCAATTTTGCAGTCCCCTAGCTCTTAATATGTACATAGTAACAATTCATATCAATTTTAAATAAGTTGCAATTGCAGTATCATGTAAACATCCTTTAAATATCGAGGGGAGGGGGGGGGGTCACTGAAAAGGGCCCACATAATATAATGCCTACATCCTAAAGCTATGCCATGATTCCTATTTGGAGCATCTGACATCGGTGTGCGGGATTTCGATTTCAAGCAGTTTGATGCGCTGCAACAATTTATGATCGCCATAACTCTACAAAATATATTTGTCTCCGGTGTTCAAGTATATCGGTTTTAATGGCCGTTGTAACTCTTCTTCTCTCTTTTTTCTGACATGCATAAATAATCTAGAATTACACCAGCTTTCATCTGACTGCAGTGTATGCTAACAAACTATTTTGCAATATTTCATTCGTAAATTACTATTATCATTATTGTGATTGTAATAATTGCTATTAATATTAGCAATAACATTATTATTACTAGTGTCATTATTAATATCATTATTATTATTATCATTATCATCATTA
>BEXV01000808.1:139699-159386 GCA_003118195.1 Hemicentrotus pulcherrimus | reverse complement strand
TATGTCCTAATCTTGCACCGTTTTGGTGTGATAATTATGTATCTTTGAATGCAATAGAAACAGGCCTACATGCTGAATCTGTAGTCTCTTTCTACAAGGTTTATTTTAAAAATCATGACCTTGTGTGTATGATCTGCTGGACAGCAACACTTCCTTGAAGCCTGGTGCACAAGTCTACTCTTTCCAACTGCATGCGATAATCATTCTGGCAAACATTTGTTCAATAAAGCTGTGTAGCTGAGATGATTCCTACAGGGATTATGTTTATTGGCTCAGTTCCATCGTTGATGATATTATAGGTGCATGTCTAACCAACATTCGTTAGAACATCAGCTGAATGTAGACATATGTTATGTCACTATTATTATTTTTATCAGCTGTGTGATAACAGTGGAATCCCCCTTGTCTCCCCTCCCCCTCCCAAAATTGTTTATGAATGAGTATATGACATAATGTAGGCCTATACTTAGGTATGTAAAAATATATTTCAAATTCTATATGAACAAGTCACAAATTTGTCTTGAAAATCATCCATATGAATGACAGATTGATGTCTCCAAAATCCAAATGCCCCCTCCCTCGCCCCTTTCATTCTAAGGTAACTGCATTTTGTAAACAAAAAATATTGATGGGTGGGAAGAATACATGTAGAAGTGTATATATTTATAGCATGATTATCATGGTTGGATGAGATAGGTAAAACTTAATTTCAACTCAGGAACAGAAGAGAATCATTTTTCTCGGCTCCCCTTTTTAAAGGACTTCCAAAGCTGTTTGGAAAAAAAAAATGTGCATGTATTGCAAGTAGTCATCTGTGCTTCTAATAACAGAGTGAAGCGAGATGTACATGAAAAAAATCTTAAATGATAATTTAGCTAGAATAGAATAGCCATAAATACTTGAATTATCTTAATGATAGTTCAGTGCCAGTGTTAATTATATTGCTGATTCTGCTTTCTTACTCCAAGCAGTTTTCATCTACTCAGAGAAATATCTTCTAGCACTCCTCATGGTAATTCAGTATTTGTATCAAACGCCCATTGCTTTACGCAATGCTTTACGATACACTTCATTAGTATGCGTTGTAGTCTTGACATTTCATTTAAATTGAAATATTCTTGCTGTTGTGTTGATTGTTTTGAGCAGTTTGATAGCGGAAACGAAAATGTCAGGAATATTCTGATATATATTTTACCACAAGCCCAGAATGTCATTGACTCTGTGCACGGTATTTGGGCCTGTGATTAGTGGGTATCCTTTATATGTGGGCTAAATATAAAACCAGTCACATGACTGACGTGTAATAAGTACAAACCAACATGGCTTCAGCTCTAAGCAGATTTCTGAATGAAATGCGCAGCCACAGACGGGATTATGAAACAAAGAATGGTTTCTGATAATGTTATATACATGTAATATTCATGGAGAGAAGTAATATAACAGCAATGTCAAATTTTGTTAATGTTTTTTTCAATTCTTTATAGAGAATAAGAAAGAAATATAAAACAATGAAAGGTTTCTGATAATGTTATTTTGTAGTGAAACTGTAAATAAAAATACCATATAAGCAAGGTAAAATGGTGTTACTCCTTTATTAATTCTCTAAAGAGATACAAAGAAATATCATATCTTGTACATTTCATGTGTAATAAACATGTAATATCCCCATAAAAGGAGCTTTTGGGCTAATGATATATTTTCCCCGTGCCTGTAGAATTGAAATATGCTTACATAGTCTGCACTGTACATGCACATTGGAGTTCTATCCTACAATGTACATCACATATTGTCCTGTTTGATTGCTCTGTTTTATTAGTTGGATGTAGGTTAATTATATTTCATTTACTGAGTAACTGGCGCCTCAGGCCTCCCAGTGCTGTACTAACTACATACAAATGCACTCATTGTGTAGGAGGCTGCATGGAGGAGGCTGTATGGAGGAAAAAAAGACACATTTATGTAGAACTTAAATATATAATCTCATGTTTCTTTTGTGTCGTACACCTGTATATCATTGGTATTGATGTTTTTATTTAATAGAAAAATCTGCAGTTCTGCCCATTGGCTGCGAATGATGTGTTCTTTAACTTATGAATATTTTTTGAATAGATGAAATAATGATTACCAATTATTATTATTTTTTTCTCTCTCTCTGACAGCACAGCTCTCTTTGTTCCATCCAACTCTTCTCTCAAACCCTAGTCAATTTTGAATTTTAAAAATGTTATATTTATTTTTGTATTTCATAAGCATCTTTTGAAGAGATCACTAAACAAGATGGTTGTTGAGCAAATTTACATTTTGTGGTAACATAGCAAACCAAAACGAAAAATGAAAGCATTAAAGTAAAGAACACAGACTAATGGAATGTACATAAAGCTACATACATTGGATTTACATGCAAACCAACAAACTGTGAGTGGAGGATGTGTTTGTTATGTACACATGATGCATATTGTTTAAACAATATATAGCATCACCTTTTTCATTATGGAAAGTATGGCCAGGTGATACTAGATGTTTATTTCATTGCCTTGTTTCTATGGCAACATGTGGAAGTGATACATTCACAATCTCAAGGCATACTCGAGGCATCTACCAAGCATTCTCATTACATTATGACACACACACATGTGAATAATGATAATGCGCACTGCATTTATAATGCATGCACACATGTCTATCCAATGGATGCTCGAAATAGGCTACAAAGCACTACTATTAAATGCATAACCATAATTGTACATGTCCAATAATTGGTAACTACGGTACATGTATAAACTGAGTTAACGCCCTCGTGACCCCACACAGACCACATGTTTAACTTGTCTGTTAACATTGGTGTACGTTGTATATCACGCATTCCATCATGAACAACGTGACATATTAGCCCTGCATTGTTTATGATGAAACATGAACTGGGTTTTTTCTCTTTTCTACTTGTTTTGTTTTATATTTTTAATCTGATATACTATTACTTCATTTGTTTATAATTGTGATTGTCAATAAAGTGATACTCTAACAAATAAATGTTTATACCTTGATACTGATCTGGTGGCAAGGCAGGTTATGGTGATACCATTCTTTATACTTCATAAGCATTGTCTATGAACAAAACAAAAGACATGCTGTATTGACTCAATCATCATTTAATGATACATGTGAGTAAACACACAACCTTAAACATTCAAAACCATTGTGCCGGAATGCTCCCCAGGGAGTGAAGAATGTGCATACATTGTGTGCGGGTAAGCCTAAATCCAATGACCAGGGTATACTGTGCCTAGAACTAAAGTATTAGGCGCGTTATAAATGTGATCTATGATTATTATTCTTGTCCTTTTGATTCTTTCAGACTGCAAGTTGCCGGTGTTGCTGGTGCTGCCGCCTCCTCGGCTGACCCTGTGGCTGCCAGGAGAGGAGACGATGATAAGATGATACAAGAAACCAACGAAGAGGGTGAAAGTCTCCTCTCGCTAGCGTGCTCAGGGGGCTACTTCGAACTTGCTCATGTGAGTAATAGTGCTATAGTTGAAGGGTGAAGTATTATAAAATCATATTCTAGTTACAGATTTCAGTCGGTCATATTTTGTGTCATTTTTAGAGCAGACAGTTTCCTTTATATTATAGTACCTACAATGAGACAGCAACATGGTCATTATTGCTTGTTTAAGCTCTTTACACTCTTAATTCCCATTTTATTGGGACAAAAAAATCAAACACTTAATTTGCAGAGTGAGTAATGAAAATAGTTTATGATTTCATCACCAAGAACAAAGTGAATTAGCATATTTGTGACAATATTTTTTGGCATTCTTTCAAGAGAATAACTCTTGGAAAACTTGAAATCCTGTTAATAAATAACAGGGCCCTGTCTCCTACTCTCATAAAGAGTTACTAGTGATGTTCGCAATTTGATATGAGATTTGTATCAATGCGCAATTCTGTACATGAGAGAGATAGGTGATGTGAAGTTTGTGAAGGGTTGGAGGATTTGCAATCGTTTCTTTATCCAATACATGTGTCTTTCAGTAGGACACGCCCAGTGGAAGTAGGCACGTCCAAGGTACTTGGTTATTGGGTTTCCCATATGTAACAGAATCTCAAAATCTCAGCCCTGTCTTATAAAGACTTGCGATTGATCCAAATCGATCGTGGCCCCTCTAATCAATCGCAAGTTTGCACCCCCCATCCTCTTAAGTACATCGTTGCAATTGATATAAAGTTCAATTAATATCAACTCTTTATTACAAAGCTATCAAAGTATCATTTTACTTGATACTTGGTCTAATCCGAGCTCTTATGCCTCAGTCACACCTTTGCGTATTTGGCTTGTGTATTGCTGCATATTTTATATGGCGAGCCGTTTTAACATTCATTCCTATATCTTCATATCAAGAATAACCATTTCTTGACAAAGGTATGACTGAGGCATTACAGGGCCATGAGCAGGAGTACTGAACTCCCATGATGTGGTTGGTAATGTATGGGACCTTAAAAGATATACATGCTCATGTACTCTGAAATAATGAATGACACCTTTCATACTTGTAACGTTCAGGTGCTTCTGAAGATGAATGCCAACGTGGAGGACCGGGGGAGTAAAGGTGACTGTACCCCGCTGATGGAGGCGGCCAGTGCTGGCCATGTGGACATCGTCAAGCTGCTCCTGGAGTATGGGGCAGACGCCAATGCTCAATCCAGTGCAGGTGAGATTTAAAGCCCATATGTACTAGTGTACAAGAGGGATTAGACCACCCTACAAGGTCACTGGACAGGTGGTTATCTCATCAACTTAGCTCTCAACTAACATAAGAAAAAGAGGATCATGGGGACCAGTGTTCACTGATTACTGTAAATCTCTGTGTATAAGACACACTTTTTTGCCACCGAAAAAATTGAAAGTCGGGGCTGCGTCTTATACACCGGTACAGAATTTTTTTTTTTTTTTTTTTAAAGTTTTAGTTTTAGTTTTAATTTATGGCCCTATGCCTGGCAATGTCTCTCAGCTCAGTAATCAGTGTGTTGAATCACCACTCGAAAACTACAACATCACTCAAATTTGTCTGTCATCTTGGTTTGAAAGTAATGCTTGACTATTGATGTTTGGCATAGAACACAGTGCTTCTGTTAGGTGATGTGAAGAGGCTGGTGTTTGACACTTGGTATCATGAAGCCTAGTACTATTATTTGTGACAATTTACAACTTCAACTGCACCTCAATGTAAAATGAAGGTCCATCCCCGCGTGGGTTTTCAGCAACCAAACAGCAACAACAACAACAAAACAAGAAAAACAATTCCCCCCCCAAAAAAAAAAAAAATAGGGGTGCGTCTTATACACAGAGATTTACGGTATGCATTGTTTGTTATATTGAGGGCGCAAGTAGCTATAAGTAGTACAGTGGGGCTTTAAAGACGCATAGGAGTGGGATCTCTCTGGGAATTCGACACACCTTTCAGGTGTTTACCCAATAACAGGTGTTGTCAATCACCAGGATTAGCCTTCAGTTTTATGACCAACAAGCCTTATGTCTTGATTTGCATTTGCCATCCACTCCCCCGTATGGAGAGAGTATTTCTTGATAGTCCTACAGATTTGCTGTGTGCAGACTTGTACACACATAAATAGTATTTCTACCAAGTCTGGTGTCAGTGAATTATGGCTTTCTGCACATGGAAATTGATGGCCATCTCTATTTCAGCCTACCATGCAGACTCTCAGAATTCATTGTATCGCTTTACGAGAATTGCATACTTACTTTACATCTAGCCTGAACCTTGTATCAAGAAAGGTTTTATAAAAGTCATCTAGCAAAACGCTTGAAAGCTCAAATTTATAAGAAACATACAAGAAATGCTTTGGAAAATATCAGAAGCACCACGTATGCAATAGACCAGTCCACTGTAAGCACATGTCTCAAATGAACCCGAATATCCACAGACCTTCAAAACATGAAGAGGTCCCACTTTGTACATTTTGAAATAATCACTCCTACAGCGATGGAGGTGGTACATAAATAGCCTTTGTTTCCCCTTTTTAAAGAATACTTCCACCTGTGTATCAAGGAGTGCACTGGTTGTGCATAAATGAACAATGATTACATAACTTTCAAGAGCATGCATCCAGTATTTTGTCTTCACGTTTTTTTAACAATATAATCTGCAATGACCTTTATCTGCTCATGCTCAGACTGCAACCGTGAACTGGCTTATTAGCTTAGAAAATATTGTGAATGTAAATTGCTTATGAACTGTTTTGTAGGGATTCTTTAATTAAAGATAAACTCCAGTTCTGGTAAAAAAAAGAAAATTAATTCTCATAGAATCAAACGAAACTTACACTGAATGTTCAAGATTACAAATAAATTACATGTGCCAAACAATTTTGGAAGAAAATGTATACTGGCTGAGAAATGAGCATAGAAAGACAAGGAAATCAAGGTAGTACTAGCCCCGACACCATGTGTGTTGTCCCATATATAGCTTTCTGGGTACAGTGCTTGTTACGTTACCAAGATTTGGTCAAATTTATTATTATTTTGATGACTCCAGAACCTTGCAGTGCACACCAATACTTACATGCTACATGATCAACTGTTTCTGATCTTTTCCACACCATTTCTTTGACAATGCAATCATATTACCAGTACTAAAGTTTATCTCGGGGTATTGAGGTGCTTTGAAAATTGTCAAGATGGCTTCAGACTTCTTGAGTGCTGTTAAAGGGAAATCCAACCTTGATAGCAAGCTACTCTAATAGAAAGCAAAAAGAAATCAGAGAAACATTGAATCAGACAAAAAACAAGAAAATTACGAATTTTTGAAAGTTATCCGTCCCTACGTCACAATCCACTGACATAATTGCCAATTTTAGATTCGCCGAGCTGAACTCCAATCACACAGGTTTAGTTATTTTTATATATTTTGTTTGAATGGTCTCCTTGTAAGTTATCGCTTTTCTCTCACCACCACTAGGTAATACCCCATTGATGTATGCCTGCAATGGCGGACACGAGGAGATCGTCAAGATCCTCCTCGATCAAGGTGCCAACATCGAGGACCACAACGAGAACGGCCACACCCCTCTTATGGAGGCCGCCAGCAGCGGGCATGTCAACATAGCCAAGATCCTCCTGGAGAAGGGTGCCGGTATTAACACGCATTCCAATGAATTCAAGGAGAGTGTCTTGACATTAGCATTGTAGGAGGAAGATGGAGGGGGGGGGGGGTTATCTTTGCAAATTTGAATGGATATTAGGAGAGCAACCTCACATTATCATGGTGGAGGTGGTGGTGAGGATTAGAGGGTCCTCTCTTTAGCATGCTACAAAGAGGGAAGTATTGGGGAGTGGAGTGAAGGGGTGGGGTGGGGTGGAAGATAGGGTTTTCAAATTTCTAGAAATTGGCATATGAACACACCCCATATAGACAATATATAGGAATATGCATTTTGTGACCTCAGACAGTTTCTCGGAGGTCAACTAGAGCGAGTACACACCCATGTGTGTACAACAACATGCGAAGCACATGGCGCGCGCAATTTCTCTGAACCGGAAATTAGCCTGGGAAGGTCCGATTTTTATGTGGAGTTCATAATAGCTTTGCGTTTATCATCTCTCAAAAATGTGATTATGGCTCTTTGTCACATTCAAAACGTTTATCACCTTAAATATTTGAAAGACGTTTGAAAACTCTGATTCTGGGGAAAAAATGTACTTTAAACGCACCCATAGTTTATAATTTCTCTCATTACTAATCCTCGAAAACTTTTAAAACACTACATATGTATACCTGAAATTATGCACACTTTTTCATTAAATGAAAGCGACAGGGAGTGGAAAGAATTCCCCTGATATGAAAGTAAAATATCAAGGAAGGAAGTGACATTATTGAATAACATTCATGTAGATATCTAGCGATAAGTAGGGGAAATGAAAGAAGAATTTATATTTGTTTTGCAATGCAACAGAAAGACTGAAAACAACTTTTAAAAGTTCCATACCCTTTGAGGCTATGAACAGGAGGGCATTTCACAAAGTCTTTTTTCAATGACAAATGACAAAAATCAGTGACAACTCTGCTGATAACCCAATCAGAGGCAAGGATTTCAGTAGCTTAGAACAAAAACTGTCATTTATCACTGATGACAAGTTTTGTGAAACGCGTGTGACATTTATATTTATTTTGCAATGCAACAGAAAGACTGAAAACAGCTTTAAAAAGTTCTATACTCCTTTCATGAACTGCATATATGGAAATAACTTTAGAAAAGGAGAAAGTTAGGATATAAACTAATCTTGTGTAATTAATTTTGTACTCTAGTTGTTACTACCTCGACAGGGAAATTAGGTTATATTACACAAACCCCTCTTCCCTCTTTTTTCGACAACCTTTTTTGAGAGCAATTAGACAGGAAGTCGAAAGTAGGAAATGTTACGGTCTATTTTAAGAACTCGCAGTCAAGAAAAAAATATTGTGGTTTATGAATATATAATTATCATTTTGCAGTTTTATGCTAAAATGAGGAACTTGGGGGTTGTCCATTCTCTTAGACGTATGAAACAACATATGCTACTTCCTTCGAGGATCTCGACAGAACTTATTTCTTTCAGTATAATACAGCTTACACTAGTAGATGCGCTTCTCATATTTTTGGCGTAGTAATTGTGCTGTGTAATCTTGACCAAGAATTTATTGCGTTAGAATTTGACAGTCTAAAGCCACACTTTATGTAAGTAAAATAAGTTGAGAATTATGACTTGAATATAACCTCTATTAGGTGTGTCTGATGATAAAACTTGTGTATCCAATTGGAGCAATCTTTTTAATTTTCCTTGATAAAGGTGTATACTTTGCATATGTCATGTTAATTTCTAAGAACAGTATTTTAGGATAAAAGGTGATCTGTAAACATGAGAATAATCAGAAGGTGCTTTTGTTGTTATAATTGAGAGATAAATGAAAATCTGAGGAACCTCTCTAAATCATGCGAATAAGAATGATGATTTCTGAATTATTTCTTATCTTGAATGTATTTCCGGTATGTTCTCCTTTTGGGGACATTTTTAGTAAGGATTAAAAAATGATGTTATTACTGTTTGTGCAAGTTCCTCTTTGCATCATCTACCTACTACAGCTCACAAGTTTTACCAAGGCTTGTCAGGCCAAGCAACAACAAATTTGTTCAACCTGCATTGAAAACTTTTATGAAATGGTTGAATGCTTTAATTCAATATGAGGTATTTCTAAAACACATCTTTAGAATTGTAATTTGTTTGAATAAAAAAATCATGGTGAACAATAGACTTTGCCAAACTTCGCAATGTTGTTTATTAACCCCTTGTTGACCTATTGACCTTTGACCCGCAGGTCATCTTGAGATGGTGAAGTTCCTGTTGGAGGCTGGTGCCGACCACGAGCACAAGACGGACGAGATGCACACAGCCCTCATGGAGGCCTCCATGGACGGACACGTGGAGGTCGCCAGGCTTCTGCTCGACCACGGTGCCCAGGTATGATTCACATCCCTTTCGCATTAGGCGTAGAAGAGCGTCAAGTTGAGATGAGCTAATGTGAACGGATTTGGCATCAGTTCAATCTGCAATGGAAGCAGACTTTAACTAATTTTTGATTTTGTATATTTATGTAGGGTGATTTTGGGGCAGCAAGATATTGAGTCTTACTTGCATGGTAAATATGAGTGTAGATATAATCATGATATTGACTATTTATATGCCTTCACGCCATCAAAATTTCTAGTTATAGACAATCATTTACATATTTAGAATTGAAATTGATTTGAATATAAATGCTGAAGTTTACCAACTGGAATTGCAGCCATCTTGTTTGAAGACATTACACATATAGGTCACCAATATCCCTTTGTCTCCCATCTCCAGGTCAACATGCCGGCCGATAGCTTTGAGTCACCCTTGACCCTGGCAGCTTGTGGAGGTCATGTCAAACTGGCCTCCCTGCTGATCGAGAGGGGAGCCAACATCGAGGAGGTCAATGATGAGGGGTACACCCCCCTCATGGAGGCAGCCAGGGAAGGGCATGAGGAGATGGTGGCCCTGCTTCTTGCGCAAGGTAAATGAAATCAAAGCAGTTGAAAACCAAATTCTATCAAACTTGTAGAGGTTTAGTGGTCCTGGGGGGTGTTTCACAAAGATCCTAAGTTCAACTTAACTCTAAGTGTGACTTAAAAGTTATGGAGAGCCATTTGTAGCCTTAATTCAAATATATTCAAAAGTGGAAAAACAAGTATTTTAGACTTATCATAAATTCCACAGCAAGAACAGGAAATCTCCCATGATAATAGAAAATATGAATGATTTGAATCAACATTTTATGCCTTTTAAAATAACTTTTACAAAATATTTTCAAAGATGCTACGGCTTTCCATAATTTTTAAGTCACACTTAGAGTTAAGTTCTACTTAGGATCTTTGTGAAACACCCCCCAGGTAATATGCCTCTAGACTATGAATCAGTATGACAAGATACAGGGTTCTAATCCCTGCACCGTCACTGACGTCCTATAGCAGGACACAAATCTACATATGCCTCTCTTTTTCAAAGTGATGCGAAGGAGATCCTTGAATGCCAGAGTGCCTTATCAGGGTAGCTTGGCCAATGCAGGGGTTTTCTGCAGCACTCTTTAATTATTGAAGCCCCACTGCACTAGTTACAGCTACTTGCGCCCTCTATATATCAAACAATGCCTAAGCGGTCACCCATGATCCTCTCTTTCTTATGTTAATTGAGAGCTGATTTGATGAGATAACCACCTGTCAGTGACCATGCAGGGAGGTCTAATCACTCCTGGCCAAACTAGTACAGACTGGCTTTAATTATATATTTCTATTTTTGTTGTGTTTCTGGTAACAGGTGCAAACATCAACGCCCAGACCGAGGAGACCCAGGAGACTGCTCTGACGCTGGCCTGCTGCGGAGGCTTCCTGGAGGTGGCCAAGTTCCTCATCGAGGTCGGAGCCGACATCGAGCTGGGCTGCTCCACCCCTCTCATGGAGGCTGCGCAGGAGGGCCACGTAGATCTGGTCAAGTTCCTCCTTAGCAAAGGTAAGACGGCCTTTACCGTTATGATTTATGACCCAACATTAGTTCCAGAGATGGTTCCTCAAGGCATTAATTCAGCAAAGACGTAGGGCTTGGGTTAAGAGTTGCAATTGGGTTTCAGGCTATGTCCAGGGATCGTGTAAAGCTCAGCTTAGTTTATTTCATCTCGGTTTATACATTCATATCATTTCGAAAAATGTTTGAACAGTTGTGACAAACAGGACAATCTATACTTCATATATTTGCATTCATAAAAAACAATTCACATATTAAGTTCCATATATTGCATTGTAACAAATGAGACAGGAGAACTTATAAATACAGGCTGTTTTTTTGCCCAGCGGAACAACTCCCCTTTGCTTAACATTGGTTGGGAAACTACACATGAATAATCAATATGTGTAGTGTTTTGCTGAGGGTTTAGCTAAGAAATTGTTTAATGCAGGACATTGTACACATACCAAATAGTTGATCATACATTAATAAAGTGATATTGTTTCATTACATTTGTTCAATTTTGTTATTCTTTCTTACTTAGGTGCCATTGTCCATGCTCAGACAGCCACAGGTGACACCGCCCTCACCTACGCCTGTGAGAACGGCCACACCGATGTTGCTGACGTCCTCTTAGCCAATGGAGCCGACTTGGTTAGTTTCCTCCCTTTCATTCTCTCCCCGTTTGTCGCTAGTCAAAACAAATTATTCGTTTTATGAATGTGTAGTTGTCGAAAGCTAATAAAATGTTATTGGTATTCGGTTTATTTTGATCCCTATACATTCAGTTTAGTTTGATCATTAAAGGGCTAGCAACCTTTCTAATTAATCAAATTAATTAATGATCAAGTGATCAGTGACATAAAAAGTTTTCGAGATGTTGATTGTGAGAATGTTGCCATTCCTATGATATGTACCTCATCAAGTCTGATACTCAGTCAGTCAGTGTGTATGTGTGTGTGTGTGTATTGGGTGTATCAATCAGATTTGATTATTTACGTCTGGGGACCGACCTTTCAACGTCACCATCCGAAAGACGTGACTCAGTTTCGAACCTCTGTCCTCAGCTGAATCAGTTTGTAACTTCCACTTTTTAGCTGGATTACAGGCGCACGCCACAACGCCTAGTCGTGATATGATAAAGTAACATATGACTATATGATATAATGTAAATATTACAGTTACATAGTCATTATAATTATGTTAAATAGTTACCTAATCATAATTAGATGATAAAGATAATACATAGTTATACGCATATAGATAATGCATTATTTGTAATATATATAGTTAGGGTAGATGTTATTAATCCTAACAACATAACCCAGAAGGCAACCCAAGGTTTATGGTTTCCCCATAAAAAAAACTTACAGGAACATCAAACTCTTGCCCTGCAGGAGCACGAGTCGGAAGGGGGGCGTACACCGCTCATGAAGGCAGCCAGGGCGGGCCACCTGTGCACCGTGCAGTACCTCATCAGCAAGGGTGAGTTCACATTGCCAGTACCCTCAAACCAGAGCCCTGATATCAATCGCAACTATGTACATAAGAGATAGGAGACTGCAAACTTGCGATTGATTGAAGGACTTGCGATCGATTTGAATCAATCGTAACACTTTGTAAGACCACCTGTCTACAAAGACCACAATTTTTTTTTTCCTTTGGAAATGGTGTCTCATTGAAACATGTATTAAAGGAACCTGTGAACAAAGACCAATTTTCTTGTCTCCATTGTTTGGTCTTTATAGACAGGTCCCACTGTATCACTATCATTATTAATGATTTGGCTTCACCTGTGTTTGGGAAGGGAAAACAAAAATTAAGCTCCATTTCTTCTCCTGGTATAACTCTTGGGATATGCAAGGTGGACCGCTAAACTTTGGTTCCCCTAACTCTTAAATAGAAAGTGCATGCGACTGGAGCTAGGAGCAAATTGCAGTTGAAATATGTTGACCACCTGTTCATTGCAACATGAAAGTCTGGCCAAACAACATGATATCACAGCGTTGAGTTTAGTATATAAATGATTAAAATCTTTGTTGTTGTTTTAAATTTAACATTTTACTGAATTATTTTTTATTACGTCAGGTGCGGATGTAAACAAAGCAACAACCAACAATGACCATACGGTGCTTTCCCTGGCTTGTGCCGGAGGTCATCTTAAGGTCGTTGAACTCCTACTGGCCCACAACGCTGACCCCTCCCATAAACTCAAGGTAAGTTAGCATCTCGTTCAGGGAAAAATCAAAGGTTTTTCTCTCTTATTTTACCGACCACATCAAAGATTTCAGAACACCCAATAGTTGCATTAATTTGATAGCCTTATTTTAGCTGGAATCAGACCAAATATCAAGGAAAGATAATAGTTTCAAACAATGTTTATTATGTTCCTTTTTGCTATGCTACTTAGTACTACATGGGACACAGGAAGACCTAATACAGTGGACTTGCCCTAGATTTCTCTGTACTGCTTTGCGTTGCTTTAAATTAACTTAATTTGAAAAAGCTTCATTTAATACAAAGAAAACAATATTGGGTTTCGTGGAAGCAAGTGAGGGTTGCAATTCTTCTTGCAAGAGTTCCAAAATTGAAATACTTCTAAACTTTGTTGTTGTTGTGAGTTATTATTTTTTAATTGTTTTTTTTAGGGGGGGGGGTTCCGTTTGTTTTGTTTTGTAATTTAAAAAAAAAAGTGTTTATGGGAAGATGATAGGAGAAACAAATCTACACCTTTTCCTCCCTGTCTTATGCTAAGTTCACACCGAGGCCGATTGCCGCGCTTTAAATCTGCGATCAATGCGGCGTCATTTTTTCAAAAAATCTCACAATCTCCTGAGATATGTTATGCTAATTTCACACCGACGCCGCATTGATGGCGCATTAAATCGGCGTGCAAAGCGGCGGGAAAGCTTAACGACCGTGATAGAGCGTGAGAAAGCTTTGAGCAATTCGGGACATTCGGCAAGAGCGCCCAAAATTTAAACTTAATTTAAGCTTTCCTACACTTTGAGCAAAGCTTTGATAAGCTTTAATACGCTCTCCCTGCTTTACATTACTCTTTTCCTTGATTTTTTTCCTATTCTCTGTAACTAAATAAACTGGTCATTTGCCTTCCTCTCTTCTATCCAGCTCTTCAAATTGATGATTTTTCCTCTGCACTTCTTCATCTCCATTTTTTCCATGATCTTTCCCCCATCCATCCTCAGTAATCACCCTGGTCATTTGATTTTCTCTTTTCAGGACAACTCCACCTGTCTGATAGAGTCTGCCAAGGGGGGCCATTCTGATGTCATGGTGCTGGTGCTAGAGTACCCTACCAACATGACAGCACATCCCGAGGGCATGGCTACTCCTCCAACACCGGATCAGGGAGAGGTGAGCCCGCTTTGGTCCTTGGGCTCTATAATGAACGAGATGATGTGATGATAATATGATGATGATATGATGATATTATGATGATGATTTTATGATGATGTGATGATGATATAATGATGATATGATGATGATATAATGATGATGATGTTATGATGTGATGATGATGATATAATGATGATGTTGATGATGATGATGATGATATTATGATGATGTGATGATGATGATGATATTATGATGATGTGATGATGATGATGATATTATGATGATATTATGATGATGTGATGATGATGTTATAATGATGATGATATTATGATAATGTGATGATGATGTGATGATGATATTATGATTATATTATGATGTTGATGATGATGATGTTGATGATGATATGATGATAATATGATGTTGATGATGATGTTGATGATGTGATGATGATATGATGATGATATGTTGATGATGATGATATGTTGATGATGACGACGATGACGATGATGAACCTGTATTTAGAGACTATTCTAGTTCAACTTGAAAAGAAAGTCTCTTTGAAGACTGGTGAACTTTGGAGTCACATAGTTGTTGACCACACATCCAGTTGTTGCGGCAAAATCTTGCATTCACTACCCTTACTCCTGAAAGAGATTGTGTGATAAAGAAAATCTTTTGAAACCATATATGCCCATAACCATACTGTTCTTGATATTGGTTTGGTTTGTTTTGCAGGTGTCCAGAGTTCCCACCCAGGCACTTCCTATTGTGGTCCCTCCTCAGGAACCGGACAAGCATCCAGAGGAGGCCCATCTTGTTGAACTTGGTGGTATGTCCAGTATTATCTTTGAAAACATTTACCAAATCGTGTAGCTTTTCTTAGAACCAAAGGCTGGTTTTATTTGACTGATAACAAGAAGCTGTTTACTAATCGCTCTGCTGAAGTATTGGATATTGGATATACCACTGATTCGTAGAAAGTTGATGCTGAAGGCATATTGATATTAGCATAGATCAGTACGATGAACCTGCAACACCAATAGCCACTACCTGTATCTGAGCTTAGACTTAGAACTTTGACTCTAGGGTATGTGTGTAATGAGACCTACATTGGATTTGTTCTTTTTGTAGCTTTTAAAATGAAGTGTACTCAGTAACCTGTATTCCTTTCCTCCTTTAGGGTCATCTCTCCTAGGTCATGGGCAGCAGAACCCTGATGTACCATCCTCCTCCACTCCTGATGAAGCCTTGTACCAAAGAATGGCCGGCTCAACCGTCGCCATGACCTCCAACTCTGCCAACGCCATCACCACTCCAGCAGGTGCACCCAGCTCCCTGGAGAGCATGGATACCACAGGGATCTTCAACACGACCATCCCTTCCAACTTCTCCCCCACCAACATGGTGACATCCGCATCGCTACCGGACACCGCCGTCTCCAAGTTGGATGTGGCGGCAATTTCACCAGCGGGAGTCGGCAACGCCAAAGGCCACCAGCGAACCGCAGAGGAGCAGATTCTGGAGAAGCAGCAGATCTATGCAGAACTCCAGAAGGTGGAGAGGGAGCTACAGCAGCGGATGGAAGTGCAGAAGGTGTTTTCATTTGGTCTCCCAGGGCAGGGTCTGGATGAGGCAGAGTCCTCCAAGCTGACTCTACCGGTGTCCCTTCCAGCTGGTGTTACTTTACCTAGTAGCGCAGTGGTCAGTTCCATATTAAATAGCGCTGCTGGTGTTGATCCACCTGATAGCTCCTTGATTGCCGGTGTCCCTGATAGCAATAGCAATCAGTCAGGCAACCAGAAGCAGTCAGCGGTTCAGGTTCCACCTCATCTACAGCCACTCCCTCCATCTGTGTCAGATGGCGAGGAAAGTGGGGATAACGAAGACGACTTGGCCCTCGATACAAGGGATATCCGAATCGTATCCTCTGTCTCTTCCCAGCATGAAGACAAAGGTAGTGGAGAAGATGCTGCTGATGTCCTTGGGACAGGTGTCCGACACGAGCCACTGGGATGTGAATCCCAGTCACCACCATCATCGACGTCTGCTTCGGTGGCCCCTCCTGCCTATGAGTCGTACAACAAAAGCAGTAACTGCAATTGCGGCCCTACTGCAGGCACCGTACCGGCACCGGGGGCGTCATCTTATAATCCAGCTCTCAGTTCGCCTCTAGCAGGCATCCCGACTACCCAGCTAGCGGGACACACCCCTCTCCCGCCCGCTTCAACCTCTGTACCGTCACCTCTTCCAGACGTGCATACCCTCCTCAAGGAGTCGTCTGGTACTCAGGTGGATTCCAGTAGTCTGGCGGCAGCAGGCATTGGGCATGCTGTGCTGAACGGTGGTGCCGTGCAGATTACGCCAAGTGCCAATAACATTGCAGGGATGTCTGGGGCCATGGTCATGCCACATGGCTACAGGGAAGTTCATAGAGGTGGGCAAAAAGTACATTTCATTTTCTTTTTCTTCTCCAAAATAAGAATAACTTATTTGAAAAATAAACCTGATTCCAGAAAAGGGCTATGAAATAGATTGGTAGAATGGCAAATCACCACTTAGAATAACTTCATTATTCATTTCAGCCTTGGCATCTTCAACCTGTCTTTTATCAATCCTATTTTGTCCTGTTTTGTTCATAAACCTGTATGGCCTTAATATCATCCCTTCTTGTATTATAATATTTTGCAAAATCACCCCCATGCACAAAATTTATATGGAGCTTTCCATGCATAGTACATTTTATGTCTTCTTTTCAATGAATGACTTGTGGATTTTCCAGTCTCCTTGGTTACTGATCTTGGACAAGTTTAGCCCTTTCTTGTAAATAACAGTGTGTCTTATCATCTGTACTTCTTATTTCCAGATTCCGAGAAGAGACCTCTCGAGTCCAAGAAGCCTCCTCCCCAGACCCAATCCGTAGGCACGCAGTGCGACCGCTCCTCCATCCCCCACCATCACCAGGCGGCCCCCACCCCTCTCATGCTCACTACCGGTGGTCCAGGGGCGGGGGGCCTGGGCACAGGGGTAGCCACCACCACGACTGCCCTTGTCCCCTCCCCCGCCTCGCCGGGAAGCTACGACCAGGCCCACTTCGCGCCGCACCCGCCCGTCGAGATCGACGCCCAGACAGAGAGCAATCACGACACGGCGCTGACCATCGCCTGCGCGGGCGGACACGATGACCTGGTGCAGATGCTTCTGGAGAAGAATGCCAACATCGAGCACCGGGATAAGAAAGGTGAGTAGCATCCTCGGTAACATTGCCTCAGATTCTTAAATCCAGGGGGGTGTTTCACAAAGATTCTAAGTCAAACTTATCTCCAAGTTGGACTTAACAATTATGGAAAGCCGTTAGCATCTTTGAAAATATTTTATAAAACTTATTTTAAAAGGCATAATATGTTGATTCAAATCATTCCTATTTTCTGTTATCAAGGACATTTCATGTTCTTGATGAGGAATTTATAAAAAGTTTTAAATACTTAAGTTTTCGCTTTTGAATATGATTTTTTTTTAGGCTACAAACGGCTCTCCATAATATTTAACTTAGAGTTAAGTTCAACTTGGGAACTTTGTGAAACACCCTTCTGGATTTAGCTAAGAAATGTAATGACTTTTACACGCCGATCGCCTGTCTGATTATCAAGATATTTATGATTGGAAATCAAAATTTCTTTTTTTGTTTTCATATTGTTTTTTATAACTCTGTCTATTGGGGAAAATGTGTATGGTCACTCAAAGATCTTACTTTTTTTGAGGCACTTCTTGATCATTTTGAAGCACCATTTTTTATTTAGGGCTTCAATATTACACTTTATCACAGACACTGACAGCATGTAGGGCCATGCATCTCAGATTTGACATTGTTAAACAATGCCTTTAACAGTTGATGAGATATAATATTCACCAAATGACTGTCTTCCTTACAAGTATTGCACCAATGAAATTATCAGCTTCAGCTGAGAGCCATAATGGCATCAACTCTTCTGCTTCAACAGCGTCAACAACTCCCTAATGTTTCAGGAGACATGATAAAAGTAGTATGTGCTTACACCTGCGAACAAGGCACCTTACCCACATTTGCTTCTTGCGACCAAGGGGAGTGTTTCTCCTAGACTACGATCGACTTTAAGATTGACATTACTATGGCAGGCCATTCATGCCTCTGGTTACACTTACCACTATGATTTTTAGATCATATTTTTTCCTTCAATAATTGTTTGTTTCAAAACGTAAATTCTGTTATTATTTAATACCAAGAGTCCCTTGAGAGACAAATGCCAGTACTTTAAGTTGATCTTAGTCTTTGTGGAAACACTTTCCAAGTGTATTAAATGGATATCTGGCAAAGCTTGGGTAGTAATGATTGCAGGGCCAATAGAAAGAGCAGTGTTGATACTGATGAGGCCACCCCTGGGTCACTATATCATCAATGAGTGACTGGTAACATCTGCAAAAACATAGTTAGGCAGGCGGTCCTTTAAAAAAAACCACAGTTGTATCACTGCAATCACACCTGTCTTGCCTTGTTTCTCTCTCTCCGTCCAGGGTTCACACCGCTCATCCTAGCCGCCACTGCAGGCCATTACAAGACCGTGCAGATCCTGCTGAACCACAATGCAGACATTGAAGCCCAGTCAGAGAGAACCAAAGATACACCCCTGTCCCTAGCATGCTCAGGTGGACGATACGAGGTGGGTTCCATTAATAACCTACAATCCTGTATTTGTCCATATGAAGAATAAAAATTCCTACTTTGTATTTCAGAAAGGAAAAGAGTAATTTACTTGTTATGTTATCTTTTTAAAGAAGATTTTTAAATGATTAAAAAAGCTACCTGTAATATTTTGATGTGAAAACATTTGTCTACTTGTTATTATAAGACTTCTTATTTAATTATTAGGTTGCTGATAAATTTGGTTGTAAAAATATTACATCATCGAGCAGTAGTAGATTATAAAACACTGTGCAGATGAACATAACTAGAACCGCACACTTATACTTCCATCATATTAACCTTGATATGAAATGAAATTTGTATTGCATTAGAAGAAATCATGTCGGCTCAAGATCAGCTGTTTCATGATTTTATATTGGATGCTTCTCATGTAAAGCAAAACATGTTCTTGATGCGTAGAAGTGAGCTCTCTCATGGGGAGTTAAACACCAATCGGGGGTTTACCCAATAATAGATGTTGTCAATCACTAAGATTAGCCTTCAGTATTATAACCAACAGGCCCTCCACCCATCTCCCC
>BEXV01000808.1:112746-125226 GCA_003118195.1 Hemicentrotus pulcherrimus | reverse complement strand
CCCCCCCCCCCCCCCTAATCGTGTGTTTGACACGTCTTCTATTGATTTTACTGTTAACATCCCCCTATCCCAAATAAGATGCTATCCAGCAAAGTGCCCTTAGAAATCTGATTTGAATGATGTAAATATCAAATAGATACTATTATAGCTGCATTCTTTTCTCCGATGTTCTTCCACACTTGCATAATAACATAATGAAAACGCTCTCAAATTATTCTTCACCTCTCCAGAACTCAACTTTCTCTTTAAGTCCTGTATCTACCATGTCCTAACTAACATCCCTCCTTTTTAATCCTTTTTCCATTCTGATTACCCCAGGGCTGGAGAATGTGGAACCAGCCTTCCATGTGAACATACCCTGAGAAATTCACCATCTTCATCATTGGACCGAAATCAACCATACTCAATCAGCGTAAACTACTACATGTACTCGATGGACAAGAAAAATTAAAAAAGAAGATGCTGGGGTCATCAGTCAGCATTGTCATCACTGCTTGAGATTCTTCTCTTCTCTTTTTTTAATTGTTTTTAGGTAGACTTTTTTATATTTCTCTACTAGTCACTGTAGTTGATTTCTTTGGTAAGCTTTGTTTTCCTAGATGCATTTTGGGATGATGTTTACAAAATCATGGTGTCTTGAACTTCAAAGGATGGCAATAAATCTAGGCTCTTATTTGCTGGACTCTGGTCAATGAATTGGGAGATATGAAATCAGTAGGGGTGCAAGGAATTGTTTGATTTCAATTGAAGGATTCTTCACTCGATGCAGGATCGATGGATGGGTATATAAAACATAAACTTTGTTTTCAAATTTTGTTCAACTCGGAACCGATACGTTTAAAAATGAGTTAATTTCTGAAGTTCAAGACATCACAGGTACTTTTTTTTAATAAAGTGAATGGGGGTTCGTTTCAGCACATTGGGCAGGCAGCGGGCAAATATATGCTTGATTACAAGAATTCAAAGCCTAGTTCTGATGATGAAACTACCACTTGGTATATTTTACTCTCTATTTTGTTTTCTGTTTTCATTCTAATCCAAGCAGCTTGGTTGAGAGACTGTATGGAAATGTGTAATGAATTAGGTGGATTAAATATGAAACGATGCTCATGTGATTCGTCTTCTACTACTAAATCACAGTTCACCGCTGAAGTTTTGGATATGAATAGATAGACTGGCTTTGCATACATTATGCTGTGATAAAAACAACTGCACATGCAAGTACTTTCAGCTCTTCACAGTAAAACAAAAGGAAAAGAATTTCAATGAAATATTTTATCATGTCGCAACAAGATACGATCTAGCTTTTTTTTTCTTTTTTCTGATGCATGATATTTTGTCTGATTCAGTGTCAAAAAGCCATATTCGAAGTTGTTGGGCAGTTGAAAGTAGCTTGTCTTTGCAGATGCGACCGATGTGAACGGCTTAAGTGGTAGATAGTAAAGCTCAGCTACAAGCTTATTACACGATAGACTGATTCACATGTGAACTGATCATCATTATTTGAAGGTTATATGTGTAGCTAGAGGCCAGCTCATTTATTTTGCTGATGATGAAATTGTGATTGAAATTGCATGGTGAGAACTGCAAAGGTATCTGGTGGTGCAAGCATTTGTGACTCAAATCTATTATTTGAACTTTTTTTATACCTTAGTCAATGTAGCACTTTGCTGCCATGCCCTGGTGTATGGCATTAGACCTTTTTATTATTTTCTTTCATCTTTTTCTTTTATCTTTTTTTTTGTGTGTCTTAAAGGAGATCAAGCAGTATTGGGGATTAAGTTGATGTTTTCTTCTCGCTCATTATCTCTCTATACTATTTTGTGATTAATAATGAATTTAAGTAGCCTTGCTATGATAATCATTGCTATTAAAAATATAATAAAGTCCTTTTTTTGTCCCCATAATTTGTTTTTATATAAAATTCATTTTGCCTAGCTTCACACACATGTAACCGCAGGTACTCTTGTAATACACAAAGTTGAAGACAAAGGGTTAATCTATTACAAGACGAACCTTCCCCACACAAATGTTATGTCGGTCGCTTTTCAGGTTATCAACATGCAGTATGTTAATTATCGTATATGAAATGCCCATATATGGTATACATTCAATACAGCTTTAAAATCTGTGTCTGGTCTGGAAAGTCTCGTTTAATAATATTTTTAATTTGTACCCTCTTAAGGAAAATGTTAAAGTCAGTTTTTTACTGGTGTTAATGCCTAGAAGTATTAAGTAGTTCTAATTTAAGTAGGATAAGGATTCTCAGTGACTTTAAGTCGAATTGCAATTTGATTCAAGAAATCAATTTAATTCTCGTTTTGAATTGTGTCGTGATTTAAGGAGCAAGCTGTCCATTGTCTATCACGATCATGTTTTGTTTGTAATTTCTTTTCATCATCATCATCATCAAAGTCCATCCCACTCTGAGGATGTTAATATGAATGGTTGAACAAAACTTGCGAGGAAACTTGTAAAGTGATAAAGATGGCATCTTTTGGACTCTTCTTGATAAAAATTCATGAGTCTCTGCTTTCATTCATCTCTTTATTTTATTTAGCATTATCAGATGATGAACAGAGATTTACTAGCAAGTATTAATAGTGAAGTATTCTTCTGCACTTAATGATGTTGTGCATTACATTGTGTGGACGAGTCCACAGTTATTCATTCAATAGCATCAAGTGATGGCGGCCATTTTGAAGAGCATTTGAATGGCCGCAGCGTGTTTATGTTTGCTATATTTGACTGACTTGAATATCACATAGTATTCCTTTTTTTCACATCAGAAGGATAGAGATACAGTTAGACTTAAAATGATGAAACTATTTAGGATGGTAAAGTACCGTCTAAATAGCTAAGCACAAACTTTTCAAAGAAGAAAAGAATTGGAAACAATGTTTAAGGCGTACGGTGGAAACCCGTATGCAAAAATTGCTCATTGTTTGTCCCCTGTGTTTAAGATGTTTTCTTTTCTGACCGAAACACTTGCGAGTGCTTTATTATTGTGAATCGTTGGTAAAAGAAAATGCACACATATCAGTCCCTCTGTGCTTTTTTAGTGAAAAGTGGAAAAACTAGAAAAGTGGACTAGACCCTCTATTTTTGTTGTCAACTTTAGTTGTCATAATGATATTAAGAAGACAAAAAACTTAGTGTTTAGTTTTGTATTGATGCGGTGGTGTAGCATTTTTCATGACTAGAAAATGAAGAGTCTGGAGCAAGCCTAATTCGTGGTGGGTTAGGCTTAGCGTGCCAGTCACTTCTTCATAATTCGTAGATGACGACTGTGGTGTAGGTTACCAGGTGAATAAAATATTAATTGAAATTGGACTGTACTGTGAAGACCGGTTCAGAGATGATTTGTGGTGGATTAGCCTCTGAACAGGAAAGGTCTTGTGGAATTAGAGAAGAAATGATTTGAGTATTCTCCTATTTACTGGAGAATTAATGTGAACTCTTTCATAGAAGTATCGGTGTGGTACGTTATCTTTCTTGGGTGTGAGGTTTATTTCCTTTGAATGAACGCCGAAAGTGAATGGAGTATTCGCATGTAGCTCGCACTCCTCGTATACTTACTCTACATATTTAGGAGTATTTACTATCGTAATTTTTACCGTATGATTATACCCAAAGTAGTTGAAACACTTTATTGCCTTTATTTTTTTTTTAGTAGAACAAGCAAATGTTCCCCTTCTCCCTTTCGTATTGCCTTTTATTTGTTCAATCATAATTTAAATTAATCTTTTTATTGTTGCTTTTCTGTATAACTGGAACTCTTATTTAGCAAATCAATGTGATGTCGAAGCTGCATTTCTGATGAAGAAGAAAAAATAACGTTAGAATTGGCTCCGAATTGTTGATTATTTTCCTCGGACATTATTGTGCACGCAGGAACTCTGTGAGTGCTGCGCATTGCCAATATCGAGGAAGAGGAAAAACCATACAAAACCAGTGTCAAACGTTTATTCATGCTAAAAAACGATGTGTTCTACCCATTAAAACATGAATTACTACAGTATTCATATTGTATCATATTCCTCTTTGTTCATGTTGTGTTGTCTTCTCAAACATTACTTGTTGTTGCTGTCGAGAACAACCTTTGATTAAAAAGTGTGCGTAAGATTTAAATGTTGAACTGGTTAATTGCAGAGCTGTGTGTAAGGGGGCCCTGGAGGGTGTTTCACAAAGATCCCAAGTTGAACTTATCTTTAAGTTGGACTTAAAAATTATGGAAAGCCGTTAGCATCTATGAAAATGTTTTGTACAAGTTATTTTAAAAGGCATAAAATGTTGATTCAAATCATTCATATTTTCTATTATCAAGGATGTTCCATGTTCTTGATGTGGAATCTATAAAAAGTCTAAAATAATTCAATTTTTGCTTTTGAATGTGCTGTATTTTAAGGCCACAGATGGCTCTCCATAATATATAAGTTTGACTTGGGATCTTTGTGAAACACCCCCCTGGTCAGATAATTAAAGATATACAAATAAATAAATGATAAAATAATATAACTTCCAAAAGGACACACATCACAATAAAAATCATTTATCTGTTCTTGAAAAAGATGTTTATTTCACAAATGCACTAATATAAACATTTTTCGTTTCGGCCCAGTGTGTAGAATCATTTTCACTATTTTTTTTCTTCATATCTTCACAATATTTTTTCCATCACATGCTTACGCAAATTACAATATTTTATACATTAGCAAATCAGTGAAGGCTCTACAAAAACAAAAAGATTAATTTAAAAAAAAAAGTGAAAACAAAAAACATCACCACTCTCATGAGCATCTATTATATGATACAAAAACACACTAACAAGAAAAAATAGTTGTTTAAAAAACATACAGTCAATAACAAAACATGATTTTCATTTCAAAAGTCATAACAAAGCAATTCCTCATCGAGCAATTAGTTGAACAATCGGTTCACATGATTTGCTTTAATTAATTAAATATAATAATAATTTAGCAATACAAATTCTTGAATAATCTGCAAATTCCTTTACATCCGAAGACCTCTTTTTCTATCACTTGCATTTCGTTTTCACTTAGGTTCTAAATGTCAAATTCAGTGTGGATGATCTTGAAACGATGGAAAAAAACAGTTTGAGTTGGAGCAAAAAATCATTCAGTAGTTACTTCCCAGGCCCCCGCATCTACGTCCAAAACAGTTCAAAGACACAGCCTCCAATGTTAATTTAGTTTTGAACATTATACATACGTTTTCTTAATTGTTATATTAAACTTATTCCTGTTCTTTTGTTCTGATTTGTACCAAAAAAAAAAGAACATTTGCAAGTAGTTCAATACAAAAAAAACTGTTAAAACTATAATGTACTCCTCATCATATAATAAGATCATTTCATGAGGAGCTGAAATTTGTCGAAAAACATGATTATTTCGCCAGGAACACATTGTTACACACAAGGCATCTTATAAAAATCTCTTATTCACACTAATTATTGACACATTTCTTTGAAACAAGTCCAAAACAAAACGACAGTCCTGCAGTATAAACCTGTATTCAGAAAAGATGTTAAGACTTGTAGTATTCTCTAGAAGGGTACTTTTTATAAGAGTTACCGATTATTGGTCAAAATATGAACTGCCTATCAAAATTGAATTTTAAAAAAGAGAAAAGAAAGATAACCAAATTGAATGTTTTGTTACTTCCCAGAAGTGATAAAGAAAATGGAGGTGATGTTATGCGATGTCTATTGGTGTTTAAAAGAACTGCCCTAATCATCTACAACATTTACCAAAAACC
Source organism: Hemicentrotus pulcherrimus (assembly GCA_003118195.1). Taxonomy (NCBI): domain Eukaryota; kingdom Metazoa; phylum Echinodermata; class Echinoidea; order Camarodonta; family Strongylocentrotidae; genus Hemicentrotus; species Hemicentrotus pulcherrimus. The sequence goes on along the minus strand of BEXV01000808.1, from coordinate 119,448 downwards.
ATTATGACATTTAATATTTGTTTCTGAAACTCCTTAAGAACATTAGCAAGTGGTTGGGCCGTTGAAGTAATGAACACATTATCTGAATACAGGCAACTACAACTGTCGGAAATTGCGTATATATCAAAGAGTCCTGTACGTGAGATAAAAAAATAAGCCCTCTTTTTTAAAAACACTTTCAACAGCCATCTGTACAGTGGTCATCTTTAAAATCTTAAAAACATGACACATAAGTTGTTATTGTTTTTTAACAATAAAAGGGTTATAATACACAAAAATGGTCAAAATGTTGTATGTGATACATTTTTACATTCTCGATGAGTTAATATTCTTTAAGGGCAATCCAACCCTTGTAATAACTCATTGGTAGGGAAGCAGAAAATCAAGATACCGGTACAAAGAATGGCGAAAGTTTGAAATACATCAGGCCGATAATAAGGGAGTTATGAATGTTTGAAATAAGAAGTCACTAAATCCATGCAAAACCTCAAATTGGCAATTTGGTCAGTGGATTGTGAAATTGTGATGGGACAACTCCTGTTCGTTGTGTACAGAAATATAATTAATTTTTGTTTTTCTCTTAAGTGCCTTCTTCCTTGTGGCACTACTCAAAAATGTTATGGATATGTCATTATAGGTCCTCTAAAGAGAAGACTTTCCCAAATCATACATTTTGAAGAATTTTTTTTGAAATTTTAACCATTTGGTGTGTTAAAACAAACAGGGAAGTACTCCAGCACTTCATTACATTAACATTACAGATTCAGCCAATTTGAAGTTCTCATATGCATAGTGATTACAAATTTCATAAATTACTAACTTTCTTATTTTTTTGTCCCATTCAATTCACACTTTCACCAGTCAGTTTCTCTGATTTTTCTGCTCTCTTTTGGAGAAATTATCTGTTAAGGCTGGATTTCCCCTTTAAGTCCTGTGCAGCATTCAGTATTGTCACATTATTAAAAAGCCTGGCCGGTATGAGAAAGAACAACCCTATCCTACCATCATTTATATATTCAGGATTACATACATGGTTCAGCCTAAAAAGTAACTCTGAACAAGTCTAAAGTTTACATATTGTTTTTTGAAAAAATACGGGCGGTATTTGCAATAATCTGAATTCCTGTCAAAATTTTATTTTATTTTTTTTAATTCTGAAAGGTAAAAAAATATCAAAACCCACAAAAAAATAGTTATACAATTTGTTTCCTTGAAAGTAGAGAAATGTAGCAACTTCCAAATCAGTTAGATCTCCAAAACAGTAATTATTTCAATAAATAATGCAGGATTATTATCATGATGTAAAACATCGGATAATATTAGCCCTGTAAAATCCAACATTTTAAGTACAGCTACTCTCATTAATGACCAGACACAAACGCATTTGGGAGTTGCATTCAGGATACTTATTACAGTCTACTTAACATACATGATCATACTTGCCCTGGCAGCTCATTAATTCTGTGCATTATCAAATTGGCAACCCTACAAGAATTTGCAAAAAATATCACATAGTTGAAGGCCTTACCAAAATCAAACCCTCTGGAAAAATAAACGAATACCGGTACTCGCAAAGCTAACAGCTTGTACTGTATTCCTAAGGGGAAATCCCCCAAAACATGGACTCCTGGAATGTGCTAATATAAAGCTGAGCATATCTATTTTAGGTGTTACATAGTGTAGTATCTAGTATGATTTGGTCCTTGTATGTTTCATTAAAGCTATGAATTTATTACACCTATTAAAGTCCACTTGCACCAAAGCTACATTGAAAACTGAGGTTACGATCAAATTTACTTTTCCTTGAAAAACCAATCAGGCGACGGATTTTGGAACACTCTGTAAAGGTGTACCATGATCAGGTGGTGTTAATCAGTTCTTCTAATCAGAAAAGAATGAAGAAATTTGAGCATGTGATATCTTAATTTGTAAATAAGGCAGTGGTAAATCCTACAAATGTATATTCACTTGGAAGCATCAATGCTTTGATTTATCATTCATACCATTACGAGAACATTCTATGATCAGCATGTAAATTACTCGCTATCCGATATCACATTTTTTGTGGCCATTTAATCAAACATTTATCATGATCACTGACAGTATTTTGTGCCGCTGTATTTATTCTAATATAGGAGTGAAAAAGAGCGGATTTCGTTGCTCCATCCAAACATTATTGCATATTCAAGAACTCTTATTTTATGATACACACAAATCTTTGAACCTCCATGGAAAATACATTATCAACTGAATTACAAATAATAAAAAAAAGCTGAATACATGCGGGTCCTGTTTCGTATTTTTAAAAAAAGTACTGTCAGACGTATTTATAGTACTCTTGTCTTCATTCATCAAGTGCGGGATGAAGTACGTTATTCAGAAATTTTTCAATCCCTCTCGATTAAAGATAGAGGCATTTCAAGCAGTGAAATACATGAACGTGAAGGAGAAATGAAGCTCAAGAAAGAACACAGAAGCCACATGCTTTTAGGTTGGGAGATAACAAGGATGAGAAGTGGTTGCTTCAAATCGAGAGAGAGAGAGAGAGAATAAAATGCCCATTATTATGCATGGTGTTTAAAAGTATAAATGATTGAATTAGTGAGAGAAGTCTTGCAGATTTTTGACAAGTGTTGATGTTTCGTCCCTTTTCAAGAAGAACATCCTAAATGAGGAACATTGAAAGTGAAGAAATATAATCAAACTATCCGTATTGAATGAATACAACATGCTTGTTAGCATAGTTCGGCTATACTCCCTACAAACAATAACAGTAAATATAACTTTGATTTGTCAAAAATTAGGTACAATATGTTACAAACTGACCAGTTTTTTATTCTGCATCTGTACTGTTTGTGAGTCTTTTTTCAACACTTTGCCCTGAATTAAACTTTAAAAAAAGGTATGTTTCCATAACTGTCTACATTGTAGCTTGAGATGTTAAGTAACAAAAGATCATCCTCCAATGAATATCTCCACAAAAGAATGGAGAAAAAAAACAGAAAAGTCAATAATTTCAGATATGTACTTGCGTGTACTTTAAAGATATATCTTGTGGGGGAAAAACATCAAAACTAACATAGAATATAATTCTTACAACATAAAATCACATTTCTCACTAATATTATATAAACAAAATTATAAACCAAGTAATAGACTTTTAATGAATGAACATGTACAAGATTGCAAGTATGGTTATTCAAGTTTGCTTTATAGGGAGACGCATCATAGCATGTGATCGGTCATGTGACTTGTATGTGTGTCCATAGCATGTGATCGGTCATGTGACTTGTATGTGTGTCCATAGCATGTGATTGGTCATGTGACTTGTATGTGTGTCCATACACAAAGTTAGAAGCTAACTCACCACAGTGGTATTATGTCAACACCATAAGAAGTATGTTAACATTTAATTTTCTAGTAAGTCTGTGAGAACTTCATTTTCATATGATCTTAATTCTGATAGATGTTTTTGCTGAAAAGACATGTTTTATGTCAAAGAAAGAACAGAAAAAATAAACTCTTAATTTTCCATCTGTTCCTTTTTTATCTTCTGCTGTAATATCTTGTGTAATGCTGTAGTAAAATCAGAGATGTTCATGATGCGTACATATTTAAAAGTTTTGTATAGACACACACTTAGGTTCAGCCAAGAGTAAATGATATGTAGGTGCTTAAAATTCAGCGTTTGTCTTGGTGTGATTTAGTTCCCAAGCACTTTAATTAAAAGCACTTGACATCTGATTTAATATCAGTCTGCATTTTTTACACCGAAAGTTGACAGGATTTCTTAAACCAATATCAGACAGAGGAACACATTAAGAAGCCGCTGAAACAGGAGTTTACAAAACTCCTGGTACTACTAAAATATCAACACCACATACTGCATTTCCATTGACCCTACAGTGACCGATGATGTATGATGCGTTCCAATAGCAACAGATGAACAAAAAAAACGTCTTTTTAAAAAAAGTACAGAAGTGAGCAAGTGAGTGAAATATATATTACAAAGCAAAACAAGAAAAAAGACAGCAATGAATTCAGCAGTCACAATAGGTCATCTTTTAAGCTCTAAAGAGTCTTTTTCTCCCATTTTACGAGATAGGTCTTGCAGCAGGAGCAAATGAAATGGCCGTGCCGACGAAAGCAGACGAGTGCCTCGGGTGGGTGTCTCCGAGAGCTCCGACGACGCAAGACGATTCGCATGTGGTCCGTGCATATAAATAATTTACAAATTCACAACGTTGAATAGTACATATCATCAAGTTCAGGTGGAGAGACTTACTCTGGCCGCAACGCAACACTTCGGCAGAACCTGCACATCAAGCAGCTTCATAGGTTCCCCATACCAACATAGAATCGGGGGCTTTACCATAGTTCACTTTAACGGTTGGATGAATCGAGGTAGGTTTATAAATAAACTTGAGATGGATAAAACCCCATGGCATGCTGTTAACATGAATTCAGGGGATAATGGATAAATCATGTTTTTGATTGAGTAAAAAAATTACATTATAAATGGTCCAGCCACTTCTTTCTCAAATAGTATCAAAAATTGGGACTAAAAATGGTCGGTCGTTAATTTCAGACTGCTTGATAAAAGAGCAACAAGGCACAAGCCTAATGAATACATTCAGGGGAGATACAGTGCTTCTTGTAGCCCCAAATTTTCATGGTTTAACAAAAAAATGCATCTACAATTTTCATCAAAAGGATAAAAACATGTAGGTGTGGGATTGTAGGTCAGTCACGTCCTTGAGACCGACACAAGACCGAAAAAACGGTTGGACCATGGTCAGCCGTTCCTCAGAAGTCGGAATGGCAGTGTGATTTGGGTAATGGGGTCAATCCTAGGATTTTCTGTTACCCTATTTTTGGTTTATTGGTCAGTAATGCATAGAGGATGGAATCTTGGGAGAGGGCGGATTGAAACGTTACGTTGCGACTGTGAAAAAGTCTCACCAGGGTAGTCACGCTGTTACGGTCCCTGACTTGACTGAGAGATCCTGAGGCATTTCAGACAGGGGCACTCTAAGCTGGTGGGAGTGCGCCGCCGAGATGAGCGGAGGGGGATGCATACCTTGAGGATGATGCATGGGTAAGAGCCCATGCGGGGGGAAACCGTTCGTAAGGTGCGGCCGGAATGCCTCGTGCATCCCAGGTGGGGTCGGATGGTGGCCCAGCAACGATGCCTGCGGCGAGAACATGACCATGGGGGACGTTGCACTCGAAAGAGACGGGTAGGACGCCGCCGAGGGGTGAGGTAAGTGAACGATGGTCGGCGATGTCTGCGCTGCCAGGGATTGCTGTGAGTGGTGGGAGATGTGCTGAGACGAGAGCGACGGAATGCTGAGAGTAGAATGTGAAAGAGACGATGATATCGATGCCGACGTGCCTGGCCCGCTCGACGACGTCGTGTGTAAGTGCGGCGAGAACAGCGGACGACTCGTTTCGGGAGGCTTGTTCACACTCGACTGGCTCAAGTGGCTGGCCGAATGACTGTCTCTATGGCTCGAAGCCTTGTGGGATGAACTGCTGGACGAATGCGACATTCCTGCCGATGACGATGCAGAAGATGATGATGATGTCAATGACGCTGTGCTTGGTCCTTTCGATGTTGGGGGCTCACCGTTGCTCTGAGAGCTACTACTGTGTCCGTTGCTGTTACTCCTGCCGCTGCTGCTGATCGGATGAGGGAGCACACGGCTTAATGAAACGGGATGGATGCCGTTCTGCTTAGGTGACACCATTGCATCCTGGTGAGGTCGAAGAACAGGAGAATGGGGCATCCTTGATAGGGGCGGTGGTATGGGTTGGTCTGGGTCGAGGGGAGGTGGCTGACTGGGACTGGTGTCCGACTGGTCATCGTCCATGTCTTCGTCGTCCATATCATCATCGTCCTTTCCATGGTCGTTCTCGTCAGATGAGATGTATCTTATGCACTTCTTCTTCCTCCTGTTGAATGACAAAAAAACACAGAAATAGAGATGATGAGCAATTGATCAGTTAGTCTGATAAAATCAAAGACAAGTTGTTTTCCATGTATCAAAGCCCATACGTATACTACTTGATATGTTTGGACACAATTATGACAGTAGTTGAACTGTCTAGGGATTAGTCTTTAAATGCAACTAAAAACATCCTTGGAAGTTTGAAATGAAAAGAAAAATGATCATCATTTATCAAGTAAAAGTAATGTTCATCTTTAATAATAATAATAATGATAGTCTCTTCAAACCACAGTAGGGATAACTCTAAAATTTTGAATGTCATCATAACTACAAGAGTTTAAAAAGAAAATAAAAATATAATAATATATTTTTAAAAAGAAAGAAAGAAAGAAAAATAGACCAATATTTTTCTTAACCCATTGCTTATGAGAACAGGGTGGCTACTGCATTACAGCCTATGGGAATAAGAGAATTCAGCAGTGAACGGGATGAAGTTGGACTTGGCCTAATTTTCAGTACTGAGCAACTCTTCTAGATGGATGCATTTCTTTGACTCACCTGCAAGGTTTACACCAGAAATCTTGTTGGTCCACGCCAAACCTTGCTCTACACTTCTTGGGTGTTGATGGCTCACCTACGGGCAAAGAAAATTGGGAATATAAACAATGATTTTGTTGTTGTTAAAGGAGCTACACAAAGAAAATTTACTAAAAACTGATAATTAGAACAAATTACATATGGATGGAAAGAT
>BEXV01000808.1:89037-102613 GCA_003118195.1 Hemicentrotus pulcherrimus | reverse complement strand
CCCCCCCCCCCACATTTGATTGGGGGCACATGCCCCCTGTAGCTACGCCACTGACAACTTTCACCCGTCTCACCTGTCTTGGAGTCAACCTCCAGCCCTCTGACATGAGGAGGGGGCGTGCCCGGCGAGTGTGAGTAGTGCTCCTGCTGGTACATCATCAGCTGGGCTAGGGAGGGTGGATACGCCCCAGGATGAAGCACCGGCATCTTCTGCCCCTGCAGAGCGAGAGAGAAAAGAAATAAGAAAAATAGGTTAATACAAAGCTATATATCATATATATATATAACGTAAAATAGACTATAACAATTGCTTCTACGTCAGACTATCAGTTTAAAGCCCTACTGTACTACTTGTAGCTACTTGCTCCCTCTAGATAGAAAACAATGTCTAATTGTGACCATTGGTCCCCCCCCCCATGATCTTCTCCTTTTCTTATGTTAATTGAGAGCTGGGTTGATGAGATAGCCACGGTCTAATCCCTCCTAGCCAAACTAGTACAGACAGCTTTTAAGATGTAGTACTTTGTAGTCAAATTAACCACACACTCGCAAAACTATGAATAGCTGAAGATGGCTATGAGAGCTGTTTAAAACAAAACACACACAAACACACTGTGGTATGGAGTAAGGCTCCACACAAACTAATCTTAGGGGGCTCGCAAATGAAATAAAGGGGTCCTTGCAGTGTAGAGTCTTGCATCGATCAAGAGCATTAACAATTTTTAAAAGTAGAAAATGTAGATAGGCTTCTAACACAGCTTCATAAAAAGCTGGATCTGGGAAAAGTAGAGTTTAATTGCTGCTGCTGCTGATGATGATGATGGCTTCATGGGCCGGTGTCCGTTTCTGCTGGGGATCTCAAAAGAATGTCCCACGAAACATCACTTATGCAACAGATTTCACATGATTACCATGTCAGTGACAGTCATCACACAACAGAGCGTCAGGTTGCTCACTGGATGAGCCTCCATGTTGATTCTCTCAGAGCTTGAGAAGATCTTCCAAGTCTTTATGTCTCTCCTAATTTTGGACAGAACTGTAGAGTCTATGTCCCCAAACCAGCAAAGAACCAAGTTAATGGTCCCACAGTGATGTATTCTCTCTCATTGAAGACTGGAAAATCTTTACTTTTCATATCTTCAGTTTAGAACCAACTGATTACAGAACTCCAAGCAGGGAAATGCCCTGTGCTGTGGTATATATCCTCTCTTGAAAGAACTTCAATTTCCTGGCACAAAGTTTGGCTTCAATATTCACAAGTTACATTTGCAAAGAGTCAATAGCAAAGAGTGTGTCCTCTCTTGGAAAAACCTTAAACAGAGAAGAGCAAAAGTGAGATTTCTTTTCTCTTTTACCATGAGCCACTGCCTAACCAACTACTTTCGTTTCTTTGAGACCGAGACAAAACTTTGAAGAACATCTGCTTTCTACGGGACATGATGAACAACTGGGATCTTCAGAGTTTAAACCTTGTAGATATTCTATAAAAATACACACCAAATCTACATCTAAACTACCTACAGCAAAGTAATATCAAAAGGGAGTGCCGATTGTCAAAGCCTCTAAAAAAAATTATTGGGGGGGGGTGTGGAATTCTTAAGCTTTGATATGATATTGCAAAGCCTAAATTCATTACATTACATAGAGATTGAAGAAGAAAAAAGAAAAGGCTTGTAGCAGCCTGATTTGAGGGTAACTTTCTTCAACTCCATGACTTTCTGCGAGTGATTCCATCATATCTGTCGCTCCCGCCTCAAAAGGAAAAATGCTTTTTCAAACGGAAGGTCCCTTTGTTGAACTCAGAGACTCATTAGCGGAGAATGTCAGAGGCAGAGAAGTACACTTTGTCCGTTTCTTTGTCTTGGTCAAGGTATATAGACTGATTTGGAAATGGCAAAAAAATGTTGCTATGTGATTTTGCGTCTATACCGATAGTTTATTATTGGTAAATTGGACAAGAGGGAGCGGGAAACTGGACTGCTTTCGAAGGGAAAATAAAAACGAAGCAGCATTTATTTTGGCTTACATCACAAAGGGCATATCGTACATGCTTACAAAAAAAATAGACTGATTTTTACGTGAGAAGTGATAATTTGGGGGACTTTTATCTTCTCTGATCGGGTAAGCACTTGAATTTTTGTAGAAGATAAGAAAGAAATAAAGGAAATCTATTTCCAAACTTGTTTTTCTTCAAAACTTTTTATTTTACAATTTGTACAGGATAATTTTATATGCTAGAAAGTTGCATCTCTTCCATGTCCCTTTCAATCCCACTCCTCATCTCTCTCCGTCTCTCTCTGTATCTGTCTGTCTGTCTATGTGTGCACTTGTGTGTGTGTGTGTGTGTGTGTGTGTCTCTCTCTCTCTCTCTCTCTCTTTCTGTGTGTCTCTCTCTGTGTATGTCTGTCTCTCTGTGTCTCTCTATCTATGTGTCTCTCTCTGTCTCTCTGTGTGTCTGTCTCTCTGTCTCTCTCTCTCTCCCCCTTCATTTCTGCCATCTATGCTTCTTGAGAGCTAGGGTGACTACCATACACAATCTGAGTGTTAAATACAGATTTGACCTGTAGTAGCTCCCTTTTTCCATCCTGCCACTCACTCACTCTCTCTCTCTCTCTCTCTCTCTCTCTCTCTGTACAAACCTCTTTATAAAGCACTGATAATCCAATAAGCTTGTAACGCATTTAAACCCCGAGACTGCTATCCGTAACAACTTGAATAAGAGTTATAGGATTACAACACTGGAGTGATGAACATTTTCAATCAAGAAAGTGACGACTTTAACAGGGAGTTATAAAACCCTTGTAGTTTTCAGGAGGGAAATATATCTATATGGTATGTTGGAAACCAGAAGGACATTAACTGTGTAGGAGTTAATATATGCCCTTTTGGCTCTCAACAGACATTATGTATATTTTAACTAAAATCTTATGTAGTGAAGATTAGGCTTCTATCTGATAACAAATCAATTTTATTCATACTAAATTTCACTCAATTACATGTACATTTGGTGATTGATGCAATGATAGTAAAACTCTGATCATTCTTCACAGCAGTTAAGGCTCCAAAAATTTTGACTTAATGTCTCTTGTGATTTTTTTTTCAGCCTACTTTTCGTTGTCTACNTGGAATCGATCAGAAAAGGTTGATCATCTAGCATCTAGCATCTGCAAGGTTCTGGAATCATCAAAATGATAAGAAATTTGGCCCATTCTTTGTAAAGTTACAAGCACTATACACAGAAAGATGTATATGGGACTACCCTATATCTCTCACAGACCACGAGAGAAACAAATTTACCAAATATTTGAATTAGTAGGCGGTTTCCCGGCAATTTTTGTTATCATCATGTATTAGTCAAAACATATTCTTTCACATGATTGGTAATAAGAGCTTCCATTTCATTATTTGAAATTGGGGCGTTCCCAATACTGGTCTTTACCTTTAAACCAACTACCACATCACCATCACAAGTCTGGACTCTGAATGTATGCAATCCACTGCAATGTTTTCCCAAAACTCCAGGACTCTCATTCTCTATCTCTCTCTCTTTCTCTCTCCCACATCCCTCTCTCTCTTTCCCACCCTCCCTATCTCTACCTCTCACCCTTTCTCACCCTCCCTACCTGTCCATCTCACCCTTTCTCTCTCTCTCACACCCTCTATCTCTCTCTCTCTTTCACCCTCCTTATCTCTCCCTCGATCTCTCTCCCTCTCACCCTCCATCCCTCACCCTCCCTATCTCTGCCTCTCTCTTTCTCACCCTTTCTCTCTATCTATCTATCTCAATCTGTCTCTCATTCTTGTTGTTATTCTTCCTTTTCCAAGCTACGTAATTCCATTTCACCTCCGCTAATATGTCTCAGAATTTGCCCCCCTGCTCGACCGCAAAATCTCCTCCCCAAACAATAGCAGAGCAAGCAACAAGGCCCAGAACCCTATTCAACATCGTCAACAGGACTACAATGGCTGGCCGTCTGTCATGGGGTTTGATGGGGTGAAGGAACCGGCATCCACTTTCACCTCCTACCGTTCTTTAGTCGCTCGTACCGACGGGAGGCGAGTCTTGGTGGAAGTACTCAAGACTGTGACCGAGCGAGTGAGTTGGGACAACATGAGATGCCCTACATTGTACATATGCACACAAAGTGCAAACTGTTTCTATGACACATGCTCCAGCAAGGATCGCTGTGCAGTTTGATTGTGCACACCGACCAAAGTTCCAACTTCAAAACCTACTCCAAACACCATAAACCTAACCATAACCCTTTACCCAATCCTAACCTAAAGCTAGAATGCACTAGCAACCCTAACCCAAACCCTATTAATGTTGGATCATTAGTGCAACTACAAGGCTTTGTCAAATAGCTAGAAAATATAGTTCAGTTTAGTAGCTCCAAAATTTATCTTGAATCGCACATAACCTAATCATAAAATTCATTTGGTGATGAGAAACGGATCATAACAAATAAAAATAAAATTAAAAATATCTTTAGAGATACCAGTTGGTTTCACTCGTTGAACCTGACTCGGGCTATGGCCTGAACACTGGCATGTATAACTGTATACCTACATCTCGCATAGATTTACATGGCAAGGTGTTTTCTGTTTTTGTGTATCATTTTACTATGAAACTTTTCATACATTTCAAGGCCTTGAAGAGTAGCTGGTACTGTAGAAACAAGCAAATTGTGTTGCATAACATTATGGAGAGAGAGAGAGAGAGAGAAAAAGAGAGAAAGAGAGAGAGAGAGAGAGAGATAGAGAGAGAGAGAGAGGATGATGAGATATACTTTGGTTTTGTTGAATTGGTCAAGAAATTCACAAGAACAGAGTGTCTCAATCATGGTGTCCAAAACTTCCAAAAACCTTTATTTGTTACCATTTTTTAGGGGAAAAAAAATGCCCAAAGAGGGGGGGAAAAAAGGATTTCTGACCGACCCATGTAAGGGCAATACAACATTTGTTAAAGGCCTTAAAGTAGTGCACAACAACTATGAGTTCCACATTATTGCGTGAAACCTGGGTCCAAATATAGCACACCCCCCCCCTCCCCTCCCCCACCCTTTCGGCTCACTGTGCTTGTATCTCTCTCCCTGTCTCATCTTTCTCCCCTGGGCCCCCTCCTGCCCCTTTTCACCAGCTCAGACACCAGCTCTCAGCTTCAGAGGTGAATGACCTCCAGTGATTCAAAGGTGTCGTGGACCAGCAGTCTTTGGCAAAATCACAGCTTTCCAAAATAGAGTAGAAGAGATTTTCACCCCTTTTCAATGACTCATTGCATTGTAAACAAGAAATTGTTATTTAATTTAGGAAATTTAAGTCAAACTTCTGTCCATTGACTGATATTTTATTGCTGTTTTTATTTTAAAAATTCAACTTTTCTTTCAAAATTTAAATAGCAAGATAAACAGTATATTTTTCTGGCTTGTTGAAAATTCTTCTTTCCATATGTTTAATGCAAAATGCACATACTTCCTATCAGACATTAAATACCTGTAGTCAGTCTTTCAAAAAAGTAGTAATAAATAAAGGAAAAGTGCTACACCCAGAGTCGCATACATTCCATATTTTGCTGGTACTCCACAATTGCAACACAGGAGGTAATTAACCTTAACACACTCGATAACCATTTCTTATGCAACTTGTGTAAAATGCATTTATCGATCATCAGCAGCAACTGACAAACTACAGGTGTATATCAAATGTATGATATGAAATTGATTGAGATATATATAATAAACTATGACATTGACCTCTACTTTGAACAAAGGTCATTGCTCATGTCTCTCAATTGGACCTCTTGAATTACAGCTAAAAGGTTTTAAGTCTGCGCCAACACCTCTCTCGCTCTCGACCCAATATGACAGCTTACTCCTCAACCTCTTTCCGTTGGAAAAAGAACACCCAAGTGTTACGCCGGCCGCGTTGCCCGCAACACCATATGCTACCTGCACCCTTGGATGGACACATCGTCTGTGAGAGCTAGAAGGGTGTATACATTGTATAAAGCAAGAGGGTCTTAAAGGGATAGTTGAGTTCTGTTCTCAGACCGCAAATGCCTTCAAAGTGCATGGTTATTGCTCTTATACTTATCTACGACATTTCTAGTGCCCTTTTAGAACCTTAAATTGCTATGAAGGTAATTTTAGACCCCGAAATGTGTGAAATTTATCCAATACGGTCATACTAATTCAGCTCCACTTTCAAAAAAATACATGGTGACCGTTAATTATTTAATTCAAAATAATAAGACATGGGCTGGCTGGTTTTGCGTAATATAACCAACACAAAAATGCCAGCAAAAAAGCCAACATCGGCATTGGCTGAAATACAACATTAAAGGCGCTATTCTGTTTTTTCAACGGCTTTTTCAAATTTTCTAATATTTGTGGTGAGACACAAGTACACTGTATTAGAAATCATTATATTTATGGATATTTCAGCAGTCTCTGAACCGATTTTGATCAAACAAAGATGATTTTGTCATTTAAATTGTATGTTCTTTCAAATTTGACACTCAGTTTTTCATTATCTCACTCACAAAAAATTACTTTGTGTAGCGCCCTCTGCAACAGAACTCAACTATCCCTTTAAACACCCTTCTGTCTCTCAGCCGAAGCACCATATGCTTCCCAAATCCTTGGACGGACACATCAACTGTCAAGAGCCAAAGAGGCATTAACCCTGCAGAGAGTGAGGAGGTTTTAACGCCCTTCTGGCGCTCAGCTGACGACACATCCTCTGAAAATCTCGGTAAACCTGGTAGAAGGCATGGTAATTGATGGCGGAGAAGTAGCCTGACCTTTGGGACTCAACTTAATAACAATCTACCCAATGAAATCAATAAAAAAGAAAATTCTACATTTCAGCTCACGCTCTGTATGCCATGCAGAAATGACATATCGGATATAAAGCCAGGCGTCATATTCTGACCTCAATATTGAAAGCTACTTGAGATGGTTCAGGGTAAATATGAATTGAAAAAGTGGATTTCAAAAGAAATCTTCGCTCCAAAGCCTCTTTCCCCACCTCCTTCAAGTTGGATGGTGTGTAGTTAAAGAGAAGGTTGAGTTCTTGGAAGAGGTAAAACATAATTTGTGAGTTTTATCATTGTTATTATGCAAGGGTGGAATAACATCATATTAAACATGTTTCCTGAAAAGCATGGCTCTTCAAATGCCTTCATATTCTAAATATGACATGAAACATCGTAAAAATCTGGGGTAGGTTTTTTCCCCATGTTCTTGTTTAGTCCCATATACATCATTCTGTGTACAGTGCTTGTTACTTCGCCAAGATTTGGCCAAATTTCTTATCATTTTGATGATTCCAGAACCTTGCAAGCAATAGTTACACACAAATACTTATATACTAGATGATCAACCTTTTCTGATAGATTCCACACTGTTTCTTTCACAATGCAATCACATAACAAGAACTCAACTTTATCTTTAATATTGGAATAAAGATGTGTAAAGATATTACGAATGAAATCTTTACATTACAAATATACGTATTTTGAACATTCTTTTGTATTATACACAAATGCTTTGGGGGAATTCAACTTAAAAGTACTATTTTCTCTGGCAAATTGGGTATTCCTCATCTCTATTTTTATTTCAGAGCATACTTTGTGCTTTCCACATTCTTTTGTTTTATATTGATTTAATGATGAAATGTCCACTGAATCACTGCTATGTTTCTAGAAATTATACAAATCATGAAGGCAGGGTGAGAAGTTAGTTAGACAATATCAAAAAAGATATAAACACAAACAGATGACACAAAAGGGGAGAAATTGAAGAAATAATGTAACAATAAATGTCACCTGCAAAGTGTTACAGAGATGTTCTTGAAATTCCCTTTTCTTTTTGTGGGGGTGGGTGTCCATTGAAATTGTCAACTAAAGAAATGATACAGTGAAATTGGACTTGAAGCAGCTTGTTTATATGGGGATGGGGGAAGTAGCAGCTCTGATATATATGTAGGTACAGAAAATTTGAGTTTGAGTTGCAAAGGAGAGTAGCTAAACATCTCGCAGATACTTCAGAGAGCGGCCTCATTGTGCATGCATCCTATCCACGTATGCACAACCACAAACTGTACACATAGAGTCATGGATTTCCTACAGATTATGTTGAAATCTAGAATAAAGGAAAAATTAAAAGCGCACACACACACACTCTCCTTCACAAGGCGGGATATCCTCCGACGCACACGAACAAAAAGTGCATCGCCGGGTCGGCAGATGATAGAGAGAGAGAGAGAGAGAGAGAGAGAGAGAAGAAAAAAAATGGCCTCTCGCTCCCTCAAATGGGGACTGCGTCTGGGCAAAGCCATCCTAGGGTTAATAATGGCAGGCAGTGGTGATAGCAATCGGCGCCCCAATCAAATGTCAGGCCGTGACGCCAGAACGAGCGCAGATATATTGTTTGATGCAATATTATGAACTTGACATAGCTAGTCAGGGAAAATGTCCATTCATTAGGGGGATAATCCAGCCTCCCTGTACCCCAACTCCTCCCAGATGACAGCGCGGGGCTAAACTAACGCATATTGCTGTGGGTGGGACTAGACAATTCCATCGCAGGGAAATTTATTTATACAGATATGTAGTGAGGCAATCTATAGGAGGATCCCCTGTGGAAAAGTAGAGTGACATTTATCAGACAAATTGAAGGAGTCGCCTCGCGTCTGCGAAAGAATTCGCTTTATTGTCAGGATATTCATCTTCCTAGTCAGAGTAAAGTGATATCTGAGAGCAAAACTCAAGAGATCGCTTTTTGATGACTCCTCTCGAACGTACGCCAGAAAATTAGTAGGTCTCCAGCTCGGAGAGACCCATCCATTGCGAAGGGAATGCACCACTGTACACAGCTACCAGCCAGAGTGCATCAACATCGTGTTGACATAAAAACACACACATCGGACCAAGCTAGGAGGACTATACCATTTTACATCAGCGACTCTCTTACTCCTAAACAAGCTATTCTACCACCAAGCACACCCGTCATTCTTCCCATACAACGATGTTAATCGAATTGAAAACATCATATCACCCAAGACTCCAATCTCCCTCTCTCTCTCTCATCCTTCCCCTTTTATTTCATTTTCAAGTACTACTTACTCACTCCATATACCAGTGGCAGGTAGCACCATAGAGCACCTACAATGCATCATATGTCATGTAAATGTACACTATGTCTGGATAAATGTCAGACTTGGTTTTAGGTACACAAGGAGGGTTGAGGAGCACTTTTTCTCAACCACGAGTAGTCTGTCCACGAGACGGTTACGCTTAAAGTCCCCTTCTCGGAATATACTTGTCAATTTCTGAGTGTATTTGTCAGTCACTGACTGAAGTATTGACTTTGAATGTAGGAGGAAAGTGTTTCTTTCGGGATCATAACAGTATGGCTTACAAACAGTAAAATGCACAGCATGTATTTAGGACATAATCTTTCCTTTAAAAAATACATATATTACGATAATTAAAAAAAAAAAAAAAATTGGGAAAAAATTTCATTCTTCAAAAGAAATCAACTTAGTAATATTTCTTTATCAGCTATAGTTCTAAAAAGGAAAAAAAATGACAATCTTTGATTATGTTTGTTGGAAAGAACTAGAATTGTGTGTATTAATTTTCTGATTCAAAGTAATATCATGACTTTTAATTGCCATGTTCAATCTCCCTGATGTAATAATACAATTTTTAACTTTTTTAGACTTGTAAGACAAAAAAAATTTACGTAACATAAAAGTAAAAGTATTTCTGTCTATTTCGGTATATACACACTAACAAAAGAGCCTTTTTTCAACTCCTTCATGCTTTTGGTGTTCATTTTGGTAGCTGTGCTGTTTGCAGTACTAAGAATTGCTTTTGCGTGTCACGCGCAAAAAAAGGCGACATGATTATTTCCAACACACTGTCACAAAGATTTTTCATGAAGTCTGCAATCCCTTCATCAAAAATACTACTTTAAAAAAACCAACAGCACTTGGATTCAATGAATTAAGCGCTCTATATCTAAATGTTGATACCTTGTTAATTTTGTCTTTCGATGAATTGAAATGGGCTTGTGTTTGCAGGTGATTGATTGTTCGCTACCTGTGTTACGACAGACAGCAGCATTTGGAATCAAGATTCCGATCAGGTAGTTTTGCTCGCTTGGAGGACTTCATTCTTCCACGCTACTACAAGAATTCATGGTTTGTGAGCTGGAGTATTGATTCCGTTGAATTACCCAGGTGGCGTTTCGTGGAGGAAATTGAAAAGGAACGACTGAGTTTTTCCAACAGAACTGGAAGAAAGGAGTATTTTCTCCACACATGAAGCCACCTGGCTTGCGTAGAGTACAGGAAAGCTTTTAATATAGCACTGACAACGATTCTGATACAAACATTTTAATCAAAAGATTTTGTCTTTCTACATCTTGTTGTTAACACCCTCCCTGCAAGGACATAGTTTTCTGGAAACAAGTGAGGATACTTTCTAAATGTTTTTTTCTTCCCTATAATAACAATCTGGATTTATATAGTGCCTAATACCACATACTATCTCTAAGCGCTTTACATATATCATTACCCCAGTCATCAGATTCCTTCACGCACAATGTGCACCATCTCCACTCCATGGGGAGTATTCCTACCATATGGTCACCATTAGGGCATATGGCAATAACTAACACAAAGGCTTTCATCATCCTACCAGGTTTCTATTTCTCTCCTGGGTATGGAGTGGCAAATGTATAATAATGCCTTTACCAAAAGACATTAGTGCCTATATATACTATACATTGTGGGTGTTTCTCATTCATCAGTATCGAATACATGTGTACTTGAATTTGAAAATGAAATTAGAATGTAGATCCTGTAGAGCTTATGCATTGTCTGATAAGAGTCATTACAAACGTGAAATGTCTATCAATTATTAGATTTGTTGTACGATTTACAATGACAGTCAGTCAACTGCAGATACACTGAAACTCAAAGTACATACTTTATTTAGATGATAGCATCGACTACCTGCATTTTTTTTTAATGTTGCCAATTTGCTATGATGGTCTTCTTACAACCATGATTGCATAACATGTGTCTGATAGAGATACTCCTCTGTCCAAACATCGTGTATAATGGGCCATGTACGTGTTCAATGGATACCCCACTCTCCAGCCATTGATGTTAATGACCTGTTGACTTATGCAAATGAGCTGTCTAGTCTAGAGGTTTGATTGACAGGCAGCAATGAAAGGGATGCTGGGAGGCTCGGCATGGGGCCCACCGGTCCGCTAACGACTTCTTGGAGTGTGGGAAAGAACGCCGACGCGAGGTGACGGTGGGCCGTCTCCTTGGATCATTAAGAAGGAAGGAAGTTCTCGGCTCCAATGGGAGATATAGAGTATAGAGAAGCTAACGTATAAATCATACTTTTTCTTTTTTCAATAGTAGAGGTACATGTTGTATATTTACTTTTTTTTTCATGAAGGCCAAAAACATCAGACATCATATTTGTTTCTATTTGTTTCTATTTTCACAGCTGAAAAACAAACTCTCTCTATATCGTTAAGCTAATTGGCGGCTCAAAAGATCAAGTACTAGTCAGACTGACATCATGATATCTATTCTGGAGATTGATTTTTTTTCTGAGGAAGGTGAAGTGCTTTGTTGATACTTGTGATACTTTTGATGTGTATATACAATGTACATGTAGGCCTGTAGATGTTTTTCTTAAAAGTCAGCCTACCTCTTTCTCTGCTTCTTCAGTTGCATGTAATGTAATGCTTTCATTTTCTTCCCGAGAATCAAATACTGACTCTCTCTCTGATGTTCCTTTTCTGTTTTTCTGCGCTTCTCAAACCCCCCTTTGTCTCAATTCTAAAGCTATATTTCACCCGCACACACAGACCCATATTACCTCTGTTATTTTATTTGTCAAAAGACACTCCACACAATTCCCCCATGTTGTCATCAATTAGAATTATTGGTGACCCAAATGACCAATAAATAACCAATCACGATTGAAACAACAGTGCTGTTTCACCTCTCACAGCTGGCCTCTCAAGCTATAAAAGACATTCAGTATAAATTCACACAATATCAGTAGAGTCATTGGCGAATCAAAAGTTGGCAAGAACTCACATGGGTCTACAGATTTAGTATGCCTTTCGTTTTTTTAAACTTGATTGATGGTTCCTGTATCACATTATTTGGCAACAGTTGCTCCAGACACTATCTATATCCTTACTGTCCACCATAGACCGCACACTATGGGATACATAACCTTAACCCTGCATCTGAACTGGAACCAAGTTGCAACCCTATCCCTAGCTAGTCACTATCCCTTACTGGTCACTATCCCTAACTAGTCACTATCCCTATCTGGTCACTGTCCCTATCTGGTCACTGTCCCTATCTGGTCAC
The DNA here is from genome assembly GCA_003118195.1 of Hemicentrotus pulcherrimus. Taxonomy (NCBI): domain Eukaryota; kingdom Metazoa; phylum Echinodermata; class Echinoidea; order Camarodonta; family Strongylocentrotidae; genus Hemicentrotus; species Hemicentrotus pulcherrimus. The sequence continues at coordinate 90,194 of BEXV01000808.1, read as the reverse complement.
TATCCCTAACTAGTCATTATCCCTAACAAGTCGCTATCCCTGACTAGTAACTATCCCTGACTAGTCACTATCCCTATCAACTAGTCACTATCCCTATAAACGTGTCACTATCTCTAACTAGTCACTATTCCCAACTAGTCACTTTCCCTAACTACGTGTAGTCATTATCCCTAACTAATCACTATCCCTTACTAGTCTCTATCCGTAACTAGTCACTAACCCTGTATGTTTGGCCACTACAACTAAAGCCTGGAGCATAATTCTGTCTGGGAATCATATTCATGGGGGCTCACTTTATAGGCTCTTGTTGTATTTGAGGTGTGCTGTATATGGGTCTATATATTGATCAAATAACTATCATTGTAAATAATTGTATTCTCCTAATGTTTCAATCTGTATTGGCTTAATATGTTCATTTAAAGTAAGACCTGCTAAGTATTTCCAGCTAAAGAATTAAATATTAGCAAACTTGATTTCTAATGAAAATGTATATTGGATGAGTTGTGATAACATTGAACATGCTAAACATTTGATATAGTCAGTACTACTGCTACAATGGATTTCAGAGGTATTTTCCAATTGTATATTTCTACTTATTACTTAAACATTAAACAAACTCTTGACTCAGCCATGCATAATGCTCAAAATGTTCTTAAATTTTTTTTTGACTTTGTTATTTGTCTCCTTAATTTTGTCCTGTTATTCCTAATCAAATAATATGACCAAGATGATACATTTTGACACAGGATAGGATAGGACATGAACATCGATCCTATCTATCACAAAAATTAATCACAATCCAAAATCGATGTGAATGGACTTCCCTCTGATGCGGTTATCGGTCACTGGCCTTTCAATGAAGTCTTTAGTTATCTCAAAGTAATTAGAGGAGATAGCACAAACAATAAAACCATATATATCTTGATTTATCGATTGACAACACATCATTCAACAATGATTTATTGTTACTCGTATGTCAATTACTTTTGGAGTAGGAGAATCAAAGTGCATGCATTATTACTGGATGTTTTATACTGTTTACCAGTCGATAAACAGTGTCAAATTTTGAACTGTATTGTGTATGTCTTGAAACATTGTTTAACATTTTCAAACATGTTCAATTTACATTCAAATCAATAGTTTAGGAATATATATAT
>BEXV01000808.1:65353-76767 GCA_003118195.1 Hemicentrotus pulcherrimus | reverse complement strand
GGGGAGAGGGGAGAGGAGAGGGGAGGGAGAGGGGAGGGAGAGGGGGAGGAGAAGGAGAAGGACTTGAAGTCAGGGGGTAAGGGAGACACCTATTAAAGAGGGCTGTAGAGTGTGGCCATAATGCATTCTCCCTGTCAGTTCATTCATCAATTTACTCACTGAAGGGTAAAATGTCCACTCTCAAAAATATGAGATAATATTGCTACCTGAAAACTAGAGCAAAAATTTGCTGAGGGACGAAAGAATTTTTGTAAAAAACACCCTTATGACAGTCAGCTTAGAGAGATCATGCCCTCCTGTGTCCTGTGTATACTTGCAGATGGTATAAGTAAGATAATCATACTTGCATATATATGTTTGATGCAATTGCATATGTATCTAGAGCAACACAAATTATACTTTTGCCAATTCGTGTCCATTTGATGCTATAATTTGTTTTTTGACCAATTTTGATAATTGTGGGTATTAGCAGAAACAAGTACAAAAAACAAACAAAAAATCTAATTATCGTGGACAAGACAGGGTATAACCAAAAATAAATTCAATTCAAATCCACTGCTTGAATATTTGACCAGAATTACAAATCAGAAACAACCAAAAAAATGTTATTTATCAGACGGTGACCAAGCCAGGCAATCATTAATTTAAAAACTCACTTGAAATCTCCCAGAAATCTAATTTCTATATGTAAACAATTTTTCAACAGATTTGGAGGAGGAAAATGCGATACCCCACTAAACCTTTTCATTTAGAACACAATAATTATTCATAGACGGAATAGTCTTTCTTGATTGTTTCATAAGCTGTTGATTCACTGTTGAATATCTGAATAACTATTTGTTCAGGGTAACCATATTCTCAAAATGTTACAAGGTCTTTCCTTTGGATCTCGCATATGTTATATTCAACTACATTTCTTAATAATGGATTACTTGAACAAACATGCCCTACAAAATTTGCATACTGCTGTCCCTTCCCTCATTTTTTTTTTCCAAGGGGAATTGGAGCAAAATTGGAGCTTTGTCAAGGGGGAAGATATTCCATACAATCATTTTAAAGCTTTAGATGGAAAACAGAGCTAATCCCAAGAGTTAGGAGTCCTAATTTAAAGATAGAGTTGAGTTCTGGTCGTGCGAATGCATTGTGAAAGAAACTGTGGAATCGATCAGAAAAGTGGATTATGTAGCAACTAGCATATAAGTATTGGTGAGTACTGCAATGTTCTAGAGCCATCAAATGATAAGAAATTTGGCAGTCTTGGTATAGTAACAAGCATTGTACACATAAAGAGGTACATGTATATGGGACTACACAAACATGTGGCATAAAAATTGGCCGCATTTTAAAGCTGTAATTACTTGTCATATTTAGAATATGAAGGCATTTGAAGAGCCATGCTTTTCAGGAAACATTCACTCTCTGATGTACTTCCACACTTGCATAATAACAATGATTACTCTCACAGATAATTTTTCACCTCTCCCCAGAACTCAATTTTCTGATTTAAATGATGCTCGGCCGCAAAGAAACTAGAAGATAGTGCGCACAAGTAATAGCAAAGGCCTTTCACAAATGGAGAGATTTCAAAAGGGAAAGGTTGACTGCTCTTGGTATTTATGAACAAATGAGTTTGATATCAGGAGACTAAGTCCACCCATTCAGGATTTTTTTAATGAAGACATAACTCTAATATTAAGCTGCGGAATACATATTTTATTGCCTACAGAAAATAAATGATAAAAATAGACAAATCATTCAAGTTTTCTTTGCTTCTGAAATATAATTTGACACTTTAGGCTAGGTAATGATATATATCCTTGCATGCTAATGAGTTCTACAAAATGTATATACCAACGCATTCAGGATTTCACAAACACAGTTTTGTCGGGAATACAATGGATTTAATTCTAAATTTGGAGGTAAACAACTTTATTGAATGAACTCGGGTGTTTCTGTACATTGTGTCCTCTACAATACAGGTCTTTTATTTATTTCAGCCAAACATGAACAAAATCTCCCTAGATGACCATCAACTATTGACAAATGATAATGATAACCAGATTAAATTCCATTTGTCCATAATCAAAGCACAAGATTTCTCATTTTTACCTGAAATAAATGGATAAAACGTTCCCCACCTGTTTGGAGCCACAAGGGCATTATCTCATTTAACATTAAAACAGATTTAATATCCTTCTTGCTCTAAAGAGACTTTATTTCCTGTGTAAAGCATCTCATGGAATCACCCAATAATTCCAAATTATGGCGATATTAAACCTCCATATCGCACTTCCATTACGGGCGTCAATGAGGACGGAATGGGGTGGATGGGAGATATAGAGCGGCTTGACCATGGCAAAGCCATTGACCATTTACGGATCATTAACCTCTGCTCACACTTCAGCCCCTATCTCTAGTGACCTCCACGGTGTGGTCATACTTGTAATTTACCCCACACTTTATTTCAGTCCAACCAGGGGGGATTTTACACCGATCACCTTTATAATTTTCTCGTCAAACGCTTCAGAATATCCCAGTGATTGGTGTTCATATTTCAACCTTGGCTGCAGAGGAACACTGGGGAGGATATACAGAAGTGAAATACAGAAATGACTTTACCAATGGAACACGACTGGGATTACCTTTATTCCTCTGATCATTCCCTTAATCATCCAGATAATCATCAATGCATATTTCGAAGCTGAATAAACAGTATTCATCAAATAGTTTTACGCTAACCGTATCACATTCGATCCTGTATATTTCTCATATTGGTATCACTCATCAGGTTTTACAAAACTGTACTCTATTTTTCTTAATTCTGAGCATCATATCTTGAAGGCTATTGGTATGATCTCTCAATTTCGAATATCCCTTGAAGCCTGTCTGCACTAGTTTGGCCAGGAGGGATTAGACCTCCCTGCATGGTCACTGACAGGTGGTTATTTCATCAAATCAGCTCTTAATTAACATAAGAAAAAGGGGGATCATAGGGGTCCAGGAGGGCCAAGGCCCAAGGGTCACCGCTTGGGCATTGTTTGTTATAAATAGAGGGCCCAAGTAGCAAGATTAGAATAGATTGCTGTCCAATAAGCATCCCGTAATTTTGGCTGGTGTGAAAGCGGCCTCGGACTGACCACTAAACCCGGATGAGTATTATCCTCTTAAGCTATTTAGGGGCACAAGCAAACACACTCTGGGCTTGGGGGTGGTGGATTAGAAAATTAATAATCCCCAAAGTGGTTGTGCAGACCAGTACTTGGGATGTTGTACAGATTTCAGATTTTCAGTAGCAGTTTTCGAGGAGGCATGCACTGGCCGTGAGTGGCCATGGTCATCATGTAAGATGGATGCCTTCTACACGTCGTCGTCCTTTGGCCTTTTCACCTTCCTACTTGTTCTTCTTTCGCTCAATAAGCTCATTTTTGTAATTGATTGCCCCCATTTCGATCCACTCTTTAATTTTANTGTTCAAAGGGGGTGGGGGTCACACATGACCTCCTTTTTGCGAGACGTTTAGCAATCATACTCAAACACAATGATAAAGATTTATCTTTCAGTATAGAAAAAAATAAGCTTTTTGTCTGACTTGCACTCATTTGAATAACTCATTATTGTTCGATTTCGGAGTACCAATAATCTCGTAACCATTGTTAAGCAAAACATATGCTTTATATTTTCAGAGCCCCTCCCTCCTTTCTTGTTTTTAATGGATTGATATACGATATAAATGTTAACAGTTCTAGGTAGTATAACTGCCATTAATATCCACTTTGCACGTTTGAAATCAAAGTCAAGTGGCGGATGCAAGATCCTTTAAACAGAGTAGGTGAGCATTTGTCTCTAAAATCGCCAAGAAAAGAAAGAAAAAAAATGGTATTTCACCATAGTTTATTATTCGCAATTTTTTACCGCGGTGCCCCTTCCCCACCCCCCTCTCTATCTCTCTCTCTTTCTTCTATTTCTATTAACCCCAAACTCTCATTTGTTCTTTCTCTTTCCTCCCAACCACCGCTCTTTGTAAGGTCTCTCTCTCTCTCTCCAACTGTCTCTATCTCTTACTCTCCATCCCTCCGTCTATTCCTCCCTCCATCAACCCCAACACCTCTCCTTTTGTCTTTCTCTTTCTCTTCCAACCACCACTCTACTTTTTAAGGTCAAGAGGACTAACATCCCAAGACAGAAGGTAATTAACACCTTGGCCAGAGCTCATTAATACCATCCCCCTGCCAATCACGATTGCATTCCGCAGAAGCGATTTTCACGCGCTTCTCTGGCGTGCCATCATCATCATCATCGTCCTCGTTGCCAGGGTTCCACTTCCAGAGCCTGTCACTTGCTCACCTCTGCGTTCCAGTGCCAATCTTTAATGCCGGCTGGAAGCGTAAGAAGCCCATTAATGGTTTAAGCCCCGCCTGAGTAAACCAATTTCACTACCGCGGAATTAAATTTACAAATTGGAGGTGGCCCGTCTGTGTCAGGGACCGTGAGACATGGGCTGGATGGATGGACGGATGGATGGAGAGGGGTGTGTGTGTGAAATGTGTGGAACATTAAAGTGGAGGGAAAAAAGGAGACAAAGAAAGACGGACAGAGAGAGGAGACAGATAAGGAAGTTCGAGTGAAAGAGAGAGAGAGAGAGAGTAATGATGTTAATCTTGAAAATCAATAAAATATATATTTGATCGACAAACAGAAAAAGAGACATAGACCATGCAAGGCTGAAAGAATCAGTGAGAGAAAGAGAGACTGAGACATAGAGACAAAGAGAGAAAGAGACACAGAGAGAGAGAGACAGAAAGAAGAGTGTCTGTGTGATAGCATGAAGTAAGACACCATGAGATATATCTATTTAAAACCAGTCACAAATCAACAACAAAAAATAGAAATGCAAACCCCACATTTTCCTAATATTAGAAAAGACATATTTACATACCTGTTATCTTTTTTAATGGATTTAACCTACATATGGATACAAGAAATCTTCCATTTTAATTTCAATTAGATTCCATGAGACTGCATCTGTAGCTTGCTTCCCATAACGTTCCTAATATAACTCAACATTTTCAACATGGATTTGAAATATTGAATATTATTTTATATCTTTATAGGCAAATAGTCTAAATGAATCATAAAGGCATTATAATCTGTAAATAATAAAGTATGCATTTACTGAGGAGTTTCTTGATAATTTTTTTTCAATGGTTGAAAACTTTGTTCATGAATTAATTTGTTTCTTAATTCATCAGATGATTTTGTTTTAATTTCTTCAGATTTTATTTGTTTTATTCAAAGATGAATTCATTCACTCATCTATAGGTTAATTCATTAACTAAGTCATTTGTTTGTTCATTTATTTCATCAAACATCCATGCATGTTTACAAATATCTTGCTACATCTCACATTCTCACACCATAGCCTGAACGCTAAAATTGATGAATTCCAACATAAAAATGAAACAATGCTTCCTGTCCCTTCCAAAGCACCCTCGGACTTAGTAATTGTATGCAGCCCACATACAATTGATTGGTTTCACCGCCAACATGAAATTTTGCATATTGGCGTTAAAAAAAAAGGAGCTCATTCCCCTATCCGCTACGTTCCACATAATGCACAGAACCGCGGCGATTAACTAAGTATGTCCATTAGCTCAATTGAATATGTCAGGGGTATTAAAACATAGGCGAATCATATCAATAGAATCATACAGGAATCCGTCTTCCTGCTGCCCCTACTCCGGGCAAAGTCTGGATCGGATTGATCGGAGGCCAGACTTCGCGTCTGCAGTTTCAATAATCGTCGTATCCCTCGCTGTTCATTCTTACTCTGAAAGGCTAATACGTTGCGATCTGTTTTCACATCTCATGAGCAGTCCTTCAAAAACATGATTTAAACAAATCAAGATATCAAACGTTACTCTTGGATTTTAAAAAAATGGAATAATTTCAGATGGACAAAAAGCTGACCCCTGGGGCATTATTTGCATGAGAAAAGGGCATTGATTTCAAGATTGATCAAGAAGAATGGAGAGATGCTTCAAGAAGCTTCCATTTCAAGACCTTACATGATTAGTTTGCCCCCATTTGCAATTTTAAGTGATTGAATACGGTTGTGTTGCAAAGCTGTAAATCTTTCTATATTTTTTTCAATTCTCCATCTTCCTCCTGTAATCTCTACATCAAAGCAACTAGGCATGTTTACACGATAATCAATATTGTTTAAAACAAAACGTCCTATCAAAAAAATACCATACAATGAATGTTTTTAATCAAGAATATTGGAAGGCTACTTTTTCCTTCTACCCACCATCAAATTCTCATACTGTTTCAAAGTCAGTTGTTGACAAAATGCACAATAACGGGCTAAAGTTAAATTTTGGCGAAAAATAGAAAGAATCACCATCATTCATCCATCAACTAAATCAATGTTTCTCACTTTAGCAGATAATCAATGACTACAGATAATACCTACAGTCATTGGCAACACCTCATACAAAATCAATGTTTGACTAGAATCTCTATTCCTTTGCAGATGTTTTCCTGCAGAACATGTTCCTACTCCCTATGTAACTCATTATTTATTGGAAAGGATGGAAAGCTTTACGCCTTCCTATTTTTTTTACTTCTTTTTTTTTCTGAAAGATCTTTGAGGATGATGCTTGCAATTAATCGAACCCTCGGGTGGGCCGTGGTAAGCCGTCGCAAATCAACTGACCAAATTACCAAGAATGAATGGTCAAGCCAGAACACCACTGGTACATCCAAAAGACATTTTCTAAAAATTGCATTTCATCTGGGAGCGTTGGCTTGAGGCGAGCTGCGCCATGCTGGGCAGGACACAATACGAGCCCAGTGGGACTACACAATTGGCTCAGTTGGATATACAGCCAAGCAATACACCAAATGAGGTGACTGGGACTACGGCTGCTGACGGCTTCCTGATTAACACACAAAAAGGAAACAAAGGAGGAGATTGGACATCTGAAATCATACTCATCAATGGATCGAGGCTAGTACACCCTGTATGAAACTCATGATCTGTTTGCAAGCGAGAGAGGCATACTTTCTTGCTGCCTCGTCAATGCTTATCACACACATTCAGCACTCTATTGTCTGTTGAGAGGAAGGAGGGCTTTTAATTCACACACTTTAAAGAAAGAGTTAGAGTTACCTCCCTTTTGGCTTTTAAACTGACACCATATTCATTGAAAAAAAGACATTTGCAACTTATCGGTTTGTCAACTGAGAGCGAGAAGGAAATTAGTTCATAAAATTTTGCACCGTTTTATGGAATATCTTGCCAGAATACCTTAGAAATATTAGAGACATATGAAAGTAATTTCAGAAGTAATTTGAAAAACATATATCTGTAACCACTTAAAGATCTCACAATTATGAACCAAGTGCACCGTTTCCACTCCTTCTGTATTCTATTCTGTAAAGATCTCTAAGTGCTTTATAGATATATCATTACCCCGGTCATGGGATTCAAGCTCGCCCGCACACAATGTGTGCCCATTCTCCACTCCCTGGGGAGTATTCCAGCCAGGCGCCATTATATAGATGCACTATATACCCAGCTTAAAAGATGAAAACTACTGTCATAGGTCACTACACACAGTTTCAAATGTTAATGAAACTTAATAAAGCTGGCGATTCTCAATCAAAACAATGTGAATTGGAGTATGAAAAAGAATCCCCTTCCTCCGGACCCCTCCTATAGATGCTCCCTTGCACCTTGCGCTCTGGTTACTGGAAGGGGTGATGCGGACGAAAGGCCATGGGGGTAGGCAGGGGCCTTTCTCTTTCCGCCCGTGCTGCTTGAAGCCCATTCAAAACCAGCGGGGCTTGCTAAAAGGGTTGAGATTGAATGCGCGCATGACATGCTGAGAGGGAAAACTGGGAGAAATTAATCTTTTCCATCTCTCCATCCATCCATCCGTTCATCAATGCTTACATCCAGCGGTCTGATCCCCATTCTCTGACTCTACATCCCTTTCTTTCACTCGCTTCTCCTCTGCTTTTCTCACTTTGTCTTTCCATTCTTGGCATATCTCAATTTCATTCCTAGTTATCAACGTCTAGATACTATTTCATTCTTAAGAGCTGCTTAGAATGATTCCTTGTCACACATTTCTTTCACCAAAACATTTTGATGTGATCTTTCATAATTTGATTGATTTGAAAAGTTCCATAAGCCACTGAGGCTAACACCTTAGATCTTTGGTGTTATATCATTATATAGAAGTAGCTGTATCTGCACTGTGTAATAACAAAGTGCATAATTGGTGTTGGCCTTGCAGATGTTTATTTATCCAACTGTTACAACGCTTCACATCATATCTCAGGACCTCCTATTGAGGATCAATGTGGATTTGAACCTGGAACCACCTAATTATGATTACTGATCAACCACTGTGCCATCACGCCCCCTTCACACATCTGTGCCAATAAGCATTGGCAAACTAGCAGGACCATAGCCCCCGCCGCAGCAGTCTTAGCCATTATTTTTGAAAGACAACTGCCCAGTGGCCTATCCAAGGCCAAAGCAAAGAGAAAATACTCAAGTGCCCCACCTCTTTCCTTTCCACTGCTCTCATTTGCTTAATGAGGCGCGAGCGCAAGGTTGACCAACAAAAGGAGTGCATCGTGTCTCCTCATCAACTCTGCACCATTACTGGACCGCACAATGCCGATACCCTACAAATTATAGACCGGTCGTCTGTAATTCACGGAGGCAGGTCCATCCGCGGACAGCGGCTACTTCCCTGCTAACTTTGCACAGGGCTGTTACGACTTGTTAGCCTTCTGATGATAATTGACTTGGTGATCTATTCTAGATGGTTGAAAATGCAACTGTGAGCGTAAACAAGGGGCTTTTTTTCTTTTGTGTAAATAAATAGACATCTACATGTAGAGGACTGTAGAAGAAGTAAAACTTTTCAAGCAATGTTGATGATGTTGTGATTCTCATTGTTATAGAGTGGGGAACAGTTTATGCACTCAGATACTTTTTTTTTGTTTCATGTTTATTTCAAATCATTCTAGAGCTTTTTTTTATTAGAGATTAGAGAGAATAAAAACTCAACTGAAATCATTGATCACAAATACCTCCATGAATTGTTATTTTTTTGCAAAATGTTACCTTACATTGTCATTATCAATTTTTGTCACTACCATGCCAACCCCCCCCCCCTTTTTCCACAAAAAACAACAACAACAAACAAACAAATTTTTAGCATGGATCAAGGCATTTCATGAATCTACTAGTATTTTACTAGTGCTCATCAAATATTCATGTTCATAAAAGTAATTTCCCATGAAAATTACTCCTTCGTATCTTCACCTCTGCAAATAAAATATCTGTCATTCCTGGCAGGAATCAAGGCCTTTTTGTCACTCTGATACATCGATACTATTCAAACATTAATGAATATGATCGGGGACATATTGATTATACATCCTAACCCAAGGACAATCAATGTATGGATTGGTGAGCTCTGCCTTGACAACAACCCCACACACCCTCCATCCGCTATCCATTTTCACAAATTAATAGAGTAGATTGAGTAGCTCCCTTGAACTATCTCTGCACGTTTCCATCTGAAGGTCTTTTACTTTGTTTTCTCTTAATTCATCAATCAATCATAAACGATCCCCACACATGCATTTCTGTGTAGTGAATTTGTTAAGTGGTATTAAACATGTTCAAGCAAGTTTGCGATATTTTGGAAGAAAGCATGAACCATAGCTTAACACATTAGTAATTTATAGTCTTACTATAGTCACATTTGCGTATTTGATGTCTTATTCATGAGACTCTGAAATGTAGAGCACAGAGCTCAAAATAGAGATAGGACAATCGTTTCACTTCCCTAAAACTCCTTTTAATGGGAGAATCGTGACGATTACTGGTATGAGCGTAATTTTCCAGCTCACGTTAGCTAGAAGCCAGTTGGTAATTGATAATTTAAGCCTGGGCGAGACTGCAGCTAAATAAACGGTGTACGATCAGGCAGACTAACGTGCCATAAAATATTTATGTGGCACATGCGAGAACACACCTCATCGCACTTTGGAATATAGGCTGAATTAATGGCTTCCAGTCAAAATATTTTGTTTTGTCCTTCATAATAATTTTAAAAAATTCTCTTATTATTATTCTTTTCTTTTCTCTTCCTTTCTTTTTAAAATCATAGGTAGTCTTTTTTCTGTGTGTGAATGTTGATTATTTTTTTTTCATAAATAAATGGTGGTTAATTACATGAAAAAGAACAATTTTTTTTTAAACACCACTTTGTAACAAAAATAATGCTTTGGCCCTTTAAATGTTGTATTGAAAAGATAAACACATCTTAGTATAAACAATGTTCTATAACCTAAGACTACAAAAAAAATATTTGTGCAAAATGAAAGAATGAAAGTGGTACATACATGGAAGGGATTAATTTATTCAAAGGAAAATATTTCTAATTTTAGACTACCGGTATGACACATAATATCTTATGAACATGGAAAAGAGTTGCCAATTTGATACACAACTTGCAAGACATGCTCTTACGCACTTCTTATCCCCTTGACGGAGCATGTAAAATCAGAAATCCATTCTCCGAGAATGGGTTATTGATTCCCGTTTACACTCTCCCACATTCTACGTGCAGAGTGCCCTGCGTTCGCGCCCGCACCTCTCCTTTCCACCCTCTCACCTCCGATCTCTACGCTGCAAGCCCTCATGAGGGGATCTGAATCCCACGATGCACATCCCGGCGCCTAATGGCTGACGGCCAAGCCACCCGGGGCTCCGCTGCCCAACGATTAGCATGCGTGAACATGCGAGAGGGGACACAAGAATGCGCTCACTTCGCGTCCGTAGGGTTTCGCGGGGAACCTGCCTCGGAAAACACCTAGGAATTCCCAGAGGGGGCAGGCATCATATGGAAGAACGGGCGAGGATGGGGGTATCGTTGGCCTGTTAGCAAACCCAACGCCAGGAATAACAAACATATTCGGCATCACCCAACATAATGCACTGTAAATATTTTCCTTTCAGAACTCAACGTTGACACTCTTCCTCCCCAAAGGACACTTGATCGATGCAAGAGATGGATAGAATGGAACAAATACAACAGGAAAAATGTGGGAGGGGGAAATTTTGTGCTGCCCTCAACCAAAAAGTATTGTTTGCCTACATATTCACAATTTCAGCCTCTAAGGATGTACATGATATTAGGCCTACTTCTTATTTATTACCCTTAAGTACCCTTACTTTGGTGTTCACTGTAATTCAATTCTCATGTTTCTTCTTAGAAGTTTTATTTACAATGCTTTCTTCCAAATATTTAATGTTTTTTCCATAAAACATTTTACTTCGTTATAATCAGAAAAGATATTAACAAACAATTCTCCACCCCTTT
>BEXV01000808.1:6102-31701 GCA_003118195.1 Hemicentrotus pulcherrimus | reverse complement strand
TGTGCATAAAGTTGAAAATGACTTTACAAAAGATTCGAATATCAAATGCCAAATGGGATGCCCAAAATTTTCCTGACATTTCAAGTGTGACAGTATTTCCTATAATCTCAATTAAATTGTAGCCTAAAATACATTTTTGCATTAAATGTTTTGTTAATAATGATAAGGTTAATCTGCATTGTATATCTGCATATCTCAACTTTAGCTTATGCAATTCAAAGGATTTGAGAATGCCATTATTCTCTTCGTATTCAAGTCATTCGTAAAGTCACGCGTAACTTTACTCACAGCTTTACGAAACAACCCCCGGGTCACCTAGCTGGGCAAACCCTTTGTGTGTGGAGCAAAATAAAGTAAGAGGGCTCGTAGTCATACCTTCTAACCCCCCTCCCCTTCTTCCTCAAATTTAGAAATAAAAGAGGGGGCAGGTAGCTTCTAGACCCCCACCCTCTCATCACCCACCTCCCCCTTCCTCACCCTCTGGACCCTCCATTTCCCACACCAATATTAGCCTGATCTGCATTGTCCCAACAGCAGAGTAATTTTCTAAATTAGTTGGCTTCTGAGTCCATTTGCATATGGAGAGGGGGAGGACATTAAGACAAATAGGTGATGTATGGAGGTTTATAGAGCAGGAGAAAAAAGCTTCATGCCTTTGAGTCAGGCCCATATTTATCATCATTTAATAGCGCATCTGTTTTTGAGCCAGAGAGACATTAATTCGGTGTAAAGGTATACAAGTTAAATATAAAGACCAGTTATGGTCATGCTATTGCATTGTGAAAGAATCGTTGTGCAATCGATCAGAAAAGGTTGATCATCTAGCATATAAGTATTTGTGTGCACTGCTAGGTTCTGGAATCATCAAAATGATAAGAAATTTGGCCCAGTCTTGGTAAAGTTACAAGCACTGTACACAGAAATATGTATACGGGACTACGCACATGTGCGGAATGTGCGTTATATCTATCCGGTCCAAATTAGATATAGTAATTTACCAAATATATCAATTAGTAGACGGTTTCTCAGCAAAATTTGTATGATCACATATTAGTCAGAACATATTCTTTCACATAAATGGTAATAAGAGCTTCTATTTCATTTTTTGAGAGGGGGGTATTTCTAAAATTAGTTTTTACTTTTAATGCCCTTCTGGCTTCTGATAGTAGTATCAAAAAGCCTCTCCATTTGTGTTCTTTTTGCTTTACGGGAATAAACCTGTTCAAAATCAATATTTGCAACACATTGAAACCAGTTACTATACTTTGTTTATCTATTCTTAATATTATGGAATTAAGGACAATTAGAAAGATTATTTAAGAAATTAATATGAGGGTTTTTCATAATCATGAAACTACCGTCAACACTCCGGAATGTGAGATAAAAATACAAAAAATCATTGATTCTTGCTTGCAGTATAAATGCAGCTTATGTAAGCCTGTTACAAAAACAAATCAATTTCTCACACTTGCGGATGCAATGACAATTCAAGTAGGCCCTTCACTGAACTTTACTTACAAGTAGGTCGATATTATCACAACAACAAAAATCAGAAAGAGTCAGAAATGGACAATCTTTGAACAAGTTTCCCAGGAAATGATGATAACCGTATTTTGCTCATTATACTGCTCTTTCCAATCTCCTGATTACTTCCACATATCCTTTTCAAACGCATATAATCATAGCGTCGAGAACCCTAGAGCCACTTCAGAGTGCTCAGGGAAAATAGGTCTTCTCTTAATGAGTATGCACGGTGCAGCAAATTTCTACGCTGCGTCCGCATTAGCATATTGACTGTTGAGAGCGAGAAGGGCGTTCATTCTCGTTGAGAGGATGAGCTCGCATGTTTTAGAAGAGCATTATTAAACCTCTACATTTCAATACAGAGTTAAAAAGACTTGGTAACATTGTTCAGATGAGAGAAAGTGGTGCTAAAGTAGTGACTGTCAATGCTAGATCATAGATGTACATTTTCAAGATAATACTAAAATTTGAGTGAAAACAAGACCATCAATAATGTTAAAAATTGGGGAAAACTGTTCGGATTGACTCCTCCCAACTATGTTACTATAATTTAATCAAATTTAAGGTAAATGTAAATCGTCACAAAGCAATGAATTGGCCATTCCAAATATTCAAGTGTTGACAGATTTAATACCTTTTCTTTATGTCTCATTTTCGTGGAAAACAGTTGTTATTGGTTAGGAGAATTTACTGTTAGATGTGCGACACCTTCAAAGAAAACAATAAATATCTTTATGGTTTTAGATTTTTGTTCAGGATTTTGTGCATATTAGAGGGTTATTACAGTAGAAGGAATAAAATAATTAACATCTCAAACAAAAATTACGCCGTTTTTTCTTCAACCTTCAACAATCTTACCAAGTCCCTTAAGAGCCAAAAGGGCATTAAAACTATATGAAAGGATGGGTTAATGCCGACCTGGCTCTCAGCAGCATACAACATTACGTTGAGTTTGTTTTCGATGGACGATTTATTGCGCCATTACTACTCTCCAGGGTGGGTTGTGAGTGGCTAGAGGGAGGGAGGACGAGAGTTATTTTTTGTCGGAACCAGTTGCACCCAGGGACTCACTCACTCGCATTCGCCCACATGTATGGCATCATGCTGATATATCAAAACTGATTCAGAAGAGCTTTTGAAATGCATTCCATTTGGGATGTGGGATGTGACCCACTAGACACAGGGCATTGGTTATAGTAAAAGCTCTTTTTAACCTCCAGTCAAAGCAGTGGCATGGGACTCAAGGGGGCATAGCATAGGATCGTGGAGATAAAAGAAGAGATCTCCATGATAGGATTGGTTCTCATAAGGCGCGTTCTCATAAGGCGCGTCTTCATCATCTCGAGATTGCCAAATAGCCAGCTATTCCTGATTTGGGAAATAATCCAGAAGTAACAAATCACATCCTCACTATCTCCAGATTCAACCTCAAAACTTGAAACTCGACCTTGAGAAATTAGCTCGAGATATTTTGCTCAGCGTTAGCGCATTTTGCGAATCTTCAGTTCAGTGAAGGCGCATGGGACAAATAGCTGGATATTTTGCCAAATAGTGGGATATTTTGCAGACTACCCCAAGATATCTTGGGATGACAATCCCGACCAAATATCCTTCTAATTGCTACTTCGGTCTGATGAAGACGCAAATTAGCTTGATAGTTTGCGATCGGGATAGTTCAAATAGCTGAATATTTGGCAATCTCGAGATAGTGAAGACAGGCCTATACTGTCAGTTGAGACTGAGAGCAAAAAGGATGTTAACTCATATCGGTTAGCAATTTGCATAATAGACAGATAGATAACATCGAAGAAGTGAGATGAGATGGATGGGTTCTGTGTTGAGAAGGGGAAGATGATGAACCTGTCATGAGAGTGTGGGATCTGGAAAGTGGATGGACCTATAATTAAGATGGAAAGGAAGACCCAAGATTTCATGGAAAGACTTGGTTAAGCAAGAAAGAAGCAAGGTTGGTCTAAAACTCTGAATTAGGAGGGTGCTCAAGACCAGAAGAAGGGGAGGGAGGGTCATCGTGGCATGAAAGTCGCTAACCCCTCGTAAGAGGGAAAATGTGGACTTTAAAGGGATCCGGTAACTTTGTCTCAGATTCTGAAACCAAATTCTGGATTTAGCTCATGATGCAATGATAATTATAAACCTGTAGGACAGTCAGGAACCCTATATGACCTTTACAAGCCGATCGCCTGTCTGATTATCAAGATATTTATGATTGGAATAACACATTTTGAAAACCGTTCGCCTGACGGTTTTCATAACACTACAGTCTATTGGGGGAAACGAGTATGGTAAAACCGGTCACTAAAAGATTTTTACTTTTTTGAGGCACTTCTTGATCATTTTGAAGCGCAATTTTTTTAGGGCTTCAATATTACACCATATCACAGCCACTGATAACACGTAGGGTCGTGTATCTCAGATTTAACATTGTTAAATGATTCCTTTTATAAATGACGATGAAATAATGACGACTTCTTGCGCTTAGCACACAATGTCTATTGCCAAGCATGTTTTTGAAATATGATGTAAAAGCCTCCTCTTACATTTGTATCTCGATGATTAGGAATATGAAAAGGAAAGAAAAATAGGAACAGAATAAGACTCTCTAGTCTGAAATTCATAACAATGTTACAGCAGTAGAACGAGAAGTGCAAGATTGTGGTTCAAATTGGTCAAATTTGTGTCCGACTCAGATACAAATTGATCATCCCGGGAATAAAATTACCTCAACAACACACCTTAAAAGTAACCAGAGATCTCTGCAGAGAGGTAAATATTTGATTAAAGAAGACATGACACGTGTATACCCTGCAGTCAAGATAAAGATATACACTTTATCTATTGTCTGTTTGGAGATAAAAGGGCATTAACTCTATATTGAAGTGTGAGTTAATGCCCTTCTGGCTCCAAACAGATGTCAAATATGGAAATTTCATTCTCTGATGTCTTTATACATATCTTTTATTATAAAGATGAAGTTGAGTTCTGGTTGTGCGATTGCATTGTGAAAGAAACGATGTGGAATCGACCAGAAAAGGTTGATCATCTAGCATATACAAATTTGTGTGTATTGTAAGGTTCTGGTATCATCAAAATGATAAGAAATTTGGCTAATTCTACAAACACTGTACACAGAAAGATGTATATGGGACTACACTAACATGTGGCGTAAAAATCCTACCCCAGAGTTTTACCATGTTATATGACATATTTAGAATATGAAGGCATTTGAAGAGCCATGATTTTCAGGGAACATGTCTTATCTGATGTTCTTCCACACTTGCATAATAAGAATGATAACACTCACAAATTATTTGTCAATCATCTCTTCCCAGAACTCAACCTTCTCTTTAATCAAGTTTCAGAGCATTCCTCATCCTACATATTAGGCGTGTCTGCACTATCTCGAGATTGCCAAATATCCAGCTATTTTGAACTATCCCGATCGAAAGCTATCCAGCTATTTGCGTCTTCACTAGACCGAAGTAGCGAATTAGCTGGATAGTTGGTCGGGATAATATCCCAAGATATCTCGGTCTAGTTTGCGGTTTTCCGTGTTTACTCAGGTCAGTGGTTGTACTAGCGCACTGAGCGGTATAAATTGCATGTGCGAACCGGAAATCGTTGTGCACGATGGGATCGGGACAATTCACTCCGTACTTAGGTCTAATGAAGACGGTCGCGAACTATCCCGCTAGTTGGGAAATAGAAGGATATTTTGCAAACTAGACCGAGATATCTTGGGATATTATCCCGACCAACTATCCAGCTAATTTGCCACTTCGGTCTAATGAAGACGCAAATAGCTGGATAGTTTGCGATCGGGACAGTTCAAAATAGCTGGATAGTTGGCAATCTCGAGATAGTGAAGACGGGCCTAATGTCTGTTCAGAGCCAAAAGGTCATTAACACTGTGTTGAAGTACAGTAAAACCAGTTTATCTGTAAATGCATTTAGTCTCCTTCGAGAAAGAAATGGGCATTGTACAATGGCCGCTCTTTCTGTTTCCCTCAGGTTTGACTGTATTAACTAGGTCTGTTACGTCTTTCCGACTCAAAACAGACAATATTACTGTAATCACCCCTATCATTATCATCACAACCACCACCATCATTATCATCACCGCAACCATCGTCATGGTCACCATCATCATCATCACAACCACCAGCATCATCATCATCACAACCACCATCATCATCATCACAACTACCAGCATCATCATCATCACAACCACCATCATCATCATCATCATCATCATCATCATCATCATCATCATCACAACCACTACTATCATCATCATCATCATCATCATCATCATCATCATCATCATCATCACAACCACCACTATCATCATCATCATCATCATCACAACCACCACTATCATCATCATCATCATCATCATCATCACAACCACCACTATCATCATCATCATCACAACCACCACTATCATCATCATCATCATCATCATCATCATCACAACCACCACTATCATCACCATCATCACCATTGCTGCTGAATATCATCCTCTTACTTCCCCCCCCCCATCTTCACATATCATCTCTTTATCATAGTTTCATGTACATGTATCACTTAACATCACTATCACTTTGCTTGTTGAGAGCCATAAAGTCAATAATTATGTTTTCACAACATATTGAGTGAACACCCTGCTGGCTTGAAAGCAGGCTAATTTCTTTTCCATCCATCTTCCTTGCAACTTTCTCAATACAATTCACACTATTCTCCAATTTAACAGACAGGGTAATATCCATATTCCCAACTACTTTTTGATTCTTACATGTACATCACAAATGCTTTTGGCTAATAATTTCTAGTAAAACACAGACAAAATACACATATTTTAGACAATGAGCTTGGTCAAAGTTACTCTTGTGGAGTAAAGAAGTGATCTACTTACCTGTTTGGATAAATCCAAAGATTTGTTCAGGCAGACGGGATGAAATCCAAGATCCAAGATAATGCAGGCAAGGGAGAGAGAAAGAGAAGAAAAAAAATGGAGAGAAAGAGAAATATATTAATTGATTAATTTATTTATTTATATCTAATCTTTTGACAGGGTAGCCCATTCACCAACAAGTAGTGGTCTTCCACGGGGCCCTGAATGAACATATTTACATGGTATAATGCATAGATTATGAAATGCAAAAACAAATGATACAATGTACTTTATCGGATGAAAGCCTTGGTGTAAAATTGATATCACATCATAACAGCTATCATAATTACATTTGAGAATGCAGTTGAAATAGTTGGGAAAGACTGCATTAGTAAGTGACTTGTTTAGCACAAAGCTAATATATGCAAAAAGATTCATCACATACACTTGATTTTTTGTTTCTTTGAAGTATTGAAATCATGTAGGCCTATATCTAAACCCTGAATTACACATGTAACAACAAAGCATTTTCAACAAAACTAAAACACAATATTATGCAAACATTCTCAAGTAAACATGATGTAACTTTTTGTGTGTGTGGAAATTAGGACAAAATGTAAAGGCCATAATAATACATTTTCCCCTGATGTTAGTCATACAAATTATTGTGTCTTCAGAAAATCAAATAATTTAATTTACATTCACACATTCTCCAGCCCCCAAAGGTATTTTGAAATTGGGGGACTTTCCTCACTGGACTCTTCAAACTCCAAATATTTCAAACTTCATGAATTCAATATTTCAAATGCTTATATATTGCACATTCATGTTTTGAGCATTCTTGTTATGGTTCAACACCCAGATGTTTTATGATCTCTATAATAAATGTATGGAGAAAAGGAGAAAAAAAACAAGACAGGATAGCATGCTCTCATGTTTCAAGAATTCCAGCAAAACAACTCAGGCATGGGACTAGGCTTCATCCTCAGCAGCATTCCCCAATGCACATGCACCCTCACTCGCTCTGCACAAACTTTCACTTTGGCCCATTCACAGTTCGGGATTTAGCATGCAAGTACAGACCCTTGTCTGTCGTTGTGCGTAAAAGTGCCTGAACTATGAGACTATGCAGACTACGAGGCCTGATGCACACCATAGGCTCTGTACTACAGCTGCTCCTGACACAGCCAGAGACTGACAGAGTTAGGCTCTGCTCAAGACCTTATGAAATTGTGTTTGAGTGTCAGATCAGAGTCTGAGCCTGCAGACTAGGTCTGGATCTGCTCCGAGGTCAGAGGTCAACCCTCCATATGACCCCCAGGGGTGCAGTGGAGTCCCAAACTCCAGACGGCTATTTGCATATTTTGGGGACACTTCTGGTCTGGTGGGTTGTAAAAACAAACCATCTGTTAACAATGGGAGAATGGGTTGACAGGGCTGAGAGGGGAGAATAATGTGTCCCGTTGTTTATCCCATTAAACTGAAATATTGTTGGAACCATAGCTGCATAGTTGGTAGACTGACGAGCAGAGGCAACAACGGACAGGCACTGACAACTTTGAAAACTTTGAAAACCGTGCTCAATGGTCAATCTCAATCTAGTTTTTGGCTTTTTACCACACCACTGGCTACAGTACAGACAGGACTGTCACTTTCTACTATTTCTACTATTTTCTACAGGCGTAAAGTTTATCCACAGAATAAGAGCCAAAAATACATGAACATATACATGTACATCTAGATTTGGTTAATCCAAGAGTAACTTGTTGGTTAATCATGGCCAATTCCATGCCCTCATGCATTAGACTTTCATGAATTGCAAACAACATTAATGTAACTCAAGCAAATTTCTGCATGAAACTTTCTTAAATCATGCGCACAAAAAGTTTCAGGTTGCACACCTAGATAATAAAACTACTTCCATAATTTACTTTGAAATACACAGGCAACATGTGACTGTACCCAAGCTGAGTACCGCGGCATGGAGTACTAGCTCACTGTGGTATTAATCCTGGATATCGGGAACAAAATGCTGCCTTTCACACAAGAGGCAGTTTCATTTCAGTACAAACCACAACTTTTATGAAGGACGCCACAATAAACACAGGACAGACTAGTAGATACCAGTTAGTGGTGAATAATAATACCACAGGGAGCCCCTCAGTGGTGCTCTAAAAGATCGAAAGACTTCAGGTCTATAGAGTACCGAAGCTGTGACGTCATAAAAATTTATTTTTAGAATTTCTCAATTTTTTCTTCATTTTCCGAAAGAGCATCAAAAATAATGTCCAAATGTCGAAAACCAATTGAATATGTTAAGTATTGGCTGAGATATGACCATCTGAAAAAGTTTGCCTATGTTATATGCTCTGGCTCTTAACCATTAGGAGCCAGAGCATATAACACTGAGTCCCTATAGGACATTCAAATGGTCATATCTCAGCCAATACTACACATATTTAATTGTTTTTCAACATTTGGACATTATTTGTGATGCTCTTTCAGAAAATGAAGAAAAAATTGAGAAATTCTAAAAACAAATTTTTGATAATGTCACACTTCACCACTCTATACATGTAGGAATTACATCACATGTAATGTGTGTGGATATCAAATATGGAAACTTCTGGCTTGAACTGCGCTATATAAAAAGCATTATATCATTATCTCATCTTCAGTTCAATTCCATATCTATAATGTTGTTGAAATAACTTCTTTTCTTTCAAAGAAACTTATAGCAATGCATGAATCTGTACATGTAAGCACTTTTACAATAATCATAATCCGATCCATGAACCTAACCGAGTTCAAGGATGATAATCATAAATTGCATACAACATTAATTTTAAATATTCATGTTTTATTTAGTATGTACATGTAGCATACAACAGGAACAGCACGAATCCCATGTATCCACAACTGAATTTGTCAAAGATAATGCCCAAAATATCTTGGGTTGGTGTATATGAAAAACTTTATCACCCATACCCCGGTATTCACTATTCAGAGTGCTAATGATATCTTTTCTGATACACTTTTTTAGTTATGTTTGTGTTTTTAATCACATTTCAATCACACAACTTTCTGGCTCTTAGCCATCAAGATGTAGCTAATCATCTGCTACCGACCCACTTGAAATCTGCTACGGTGATGAGCCCATCTACGGTGATGAGCCCATCTACTCATGAGACATGTTGGTGAAGATAGCTGATGAAGTGTCTTACTGATGAAGTGGTATCGGCAAGTGCACTGTAATCCCTACTATAATTGATATCACATACTTCATGAATATAATGAGCACATCTGCAGTGCAATGTATTTCTTTGATAAAAGCTTCCAATAATACTAGATTATAACACTTGTAACCACTGTGAGTGGACGAATAAGTCATTGTGCGGATGGCAGAAGACGGTAAGTGTAAGCGCACTGCACCATTCTGCCGTTCACTCTATTGTGTTAAGCTGAAGGTTGTTAACTTCAAATATAAAACATCTTTGTAACAAGAACTACCAGAATTTAGTCGCTACCATCCATTTTCACTTTTTTTTTACAGTCGATAAAAAGAGAAATCCCAGTCATTTTTTTGTAATGGTATAACATGTATAGGGCAAAGCAATCAATACCTCAGAAGAGAACGAATGACTAGAAATTTGCTTTATGGTACGCTCACAAGCTAAGACCCTTCTGCTAGCCACATGACTACTTCTCAATACATTTAGGCAATACACCACAGCAATCCTATACTAAAGCAATAGATACCACAGCAACTTGCAAACCAGTACCGTGATAAATAGCATCATATGGCAGTTGAGAATGGGAGAAGTACGGATGACCTGACAGTGGGACTTGAACCTGACCCTAAATTACATTTTCTAGCTCTCTCTCTCACTCTCTTTCCCCCTGAAGCAGAATTGAGATCCTTGGTAGTGGAGGTTGTTGGATGTCATATTATTAGGATGTCAGTCTAACATCAGTAAGGCTTTCTATAGATGGAAGTATAATTTGTAGGCTGCTTTTCTCATATCATTACAGTTAATTACTAAAGTATTTACACCCTTACCAAGTTTTATTATGTTTTAGTAACAGGGTATGTGAAAAATTGATATATTAAAGCTTTAATACATTTAAAGGTACTAAATGAAGGCCCTAATTCAATAAGTCCATCTTTCATTTGTGTTTTTAAAAAAAGAAACAATCATATATACAAGGCATATAGATAGCTTACCGGTAGTGTACAGTATATCAGAGCGAGATCATGGGTAATTCATAGCCAGGTCATTCATATACCGGTACATTTAAAACACCCTTGACTTTTCGCAGACCTAAACTTGAACTTGATCTTTTGCACTTAAAAGGGAACAACATGCATGGAGCAGAACAATCACAAAAGTAAGACATTGAACAAAAAATGTTAAACAAAATAAACCCAACAAATTCACTAAATCATCAGTAGATAAATCACCTACTGAACAAAATCAGAACAATTTGTTCTTTTCTTGGGGGGGGGGATATTTAAGAAATATTTGAACATAATGCAAGATTTTTTTACAAGACTTGCTATTCAAACACATTTAGAGTAAATTTACCTTGAAAACAGTTTTGTTCGGAAACGCTGACTGACAACTTCATATTCCATAGGTCATACAGTATGAAGGCACTTGGTTTGCACAGTACATAAATCATGACTCTATGACATTTATGATTCGGAGGAGGTATTCTAAGTGTTGAGTGTGCACATGGGGGAAGTGGAGTGGAGATACATATCTTTGTGTCAGGTGCAGCTTTATTACCAAAGTATTATCAATATCATGTCATGTGATCAGAGGGAATCCATAAAAATGTCCCATTTCGGGGGTAGATGCTTGAGAAAGCACTGGTATGTTCCCAAATAAAAAGTAAAAATAGTTCAGAATTTTAGATCCATTTGTCATTACTTCTTATTTATCGATCACTCACTCTGACTGTATATTTACAGCCAGTGAGTGCATGCAGGGTGCAAAAAGACATCAATATAAATTTTTCTTCCATAAATTTGTCCCACAAAAATCTTTTTTGAACAGCACTACTACAATTTGATACACATATGCACTAATACAGGTATTTTATTTCACTCTGAAAATTGGTAATTATAAAATATAATTTAGTATCAAATTAGTTCTTACGTGGATCATGAAAATGCAAATAAAACAGCAAATTAATGTTGGTCTATCATACTGCAAATCGTTGCCATGAAATAATCATTATCCCTAATGTACGCATTCTCACATTCTAAAAGGGAATTCCCTACTACATGTACATCTACAATCAATTCTCCTAATTGCATGACCAGCCAGCCACCCCTAACCTCACTGAATGGCAGTTGGCACAAAACAATGATGACTGCATGTACCCTATTCTTCAAAAATCCTCTCCCCCCAAAATGTCTACCTATCCAGACTAGACTCGTACACACATAATCAACTCCAAACGTTATTCGCTGAACCCTCTCTACTCGCATTCATTAAGACAAGGGACCATTGTACTTTTACTCTGCCACGGACATAGATCTAAATTTGTCCATCGCTCGAAAGCAAATGCAAAGAAATAAGGGTCGAATGGAGAAAGAAGAAGAAGAAGAAGCAATAGGAATTTGGCCTGAATCTGAATCTCCACCTCGATCGTAGGCCGGGGTTTTTGCTCCGGCTAAGCTTTAACTAATAAGATCAGTGCGTTGACCAGGTGAAGTGCATGCGTTTCCTAAGGTTCGGTTTAATAACGTTGCCCTCGCTCTCTCATGGCTGTGCATGTACGGCCGTCGCTTTGCTTAGTCGTCAACACGGTTAGGGTCCGTTTCGAGGGGTGGATGACAAGACGGACGGCAGCTAATCTTTGGCATGTAGGCTTCTTTGTGCAGATTCTGTTTGACAATGCAAAATTATATTTAGCAAGACGTTGCGACAGAAATAGCCCTTTGAGATTATAAATAAATAGATCTTGTGACTATCTGAATCAAACATACTATTGCAGGTACTACCTAATATTTGATATTGCCCAGGAACTTGGTTGAATTGTATATTAAATTGGATGAGAATGTCGACTAAAACATCCAAGTTTGAAGATGAATTTATGAATAAATTGAAGGGGTAAATGATTATTTTTAATGCAATGAGAATGAGAAGAATTATATGTACCGGTATAGTACGGCTCCGATAACCATAAGATCATAAACTATGATCTGAACTTCATGAATATTGAATAATTTCAAAGGAATGCCATATAATTTTGCAATACACATGCTTGCAATAGCTTTTGAAATGATTTTTCAATAAAAGCATCCACTAGTGTGATATTTTGACCAGTTTACAATAAAAATTCACAAATTCTTTCTTTCTTATATACATATACAATATACATTCCTGAAACATCTCAAGGTGAAATGACTGATTGATTTTGGAGGATAAGAAGAAGAAAAATGAATCCGACAACAAGAAACATGAAATAATATTGTGTAAATGCTGAATATACAGGGTACAGTATGAATTGATATCGTGAACAGCTCATTAGCTTTGTCTAAAATATTGCACAGCGAAAATGAATTACTGCCAAGATGTCCATGAAACTAAATGATGCATTGGAAAATCCATGTTGCAAAATGAAATCGCCGGAAACAAATATGGGTAATCAAATATGCAGATCATGAAGCCATAAAGAAGCACATGAATGCCTGCAACAAAACGTCCGGGTACTTCTCTTTCCCTGCTTGTTCAGAGAGCGGAAATCATCCACCTGCTATAACAACTTCCTCTATAGTTTTAGCGGACATGTGTATGGTTTCCCAGCAAGGTGATCCAGGTCAAAAATATGACTTATGAGTTCTCGATTACAAATCGGATACAGGCTCTCCAGGCTATGTTTTTCAGCCCATTTGCAAACATGGATCTGATTATGATGAGAGTTACACTGTACATGGATGTGACGTCTTGTTTGCCGCCAGAAGGGCATCAACGCCCTTACTTGGAACATGGAGATAACGCCCTTCTCGCTCCGAAACACTCAGGGCGCTCCAAAATATATTAAATACTATTTGCCAAAAGAAATGTTCATACTAAATTGTGTAAAATCCCATAAATTGTTGAGGGGAGAAATGCACATTTGTGAATGATTCTCATACTAGATGATATTCGCATGACAAGTTGACTGACCCCGAATCATGTTCTCATTCAATGATGGCCAAACTCTAGTTTCACTAGATAATTTGTAAACTATTTTGTTTTGCTATATTCACACCAACAACAAAAATCGACAAATAATTGAATGAGGGCACATAAGGTAGGTAGGCCCCTGTAGATCGTTAGCACTCGGAAATAATGAGAATAGAGAAAAAAACATGCACAACGACCAAAGAGGGACCTGACTATCAAAATTTTGGTTAGCATTGTTATTCCCCCGATTTCCCTAACCAAACAAGTCAATTTGCCTGTAGCGCAACTGGCCAAACTGCCCAAGTTGAAATCGAATATACCACAATTCTGCCAGTTTTTTCTCCCACTGGTTTTCTTTTTCTCTCCTCTTCATCTCCAACAGCAGCCCTGGGCAGTGTTTTCCTAGCAAAGCCCCACAGACTAATCTACCATGCCTTCAATTCCGACTTGCCCCTACGATCGTTCTGTCATCAACACCGTTGGACGAAGACGCTATACAGCTAGATCACAAACAGGCGGGGGCTCTCACGTGTGCGCAGGATACCAAACGCTTCTCATTTTCCCCCTCTTTACTGTCTTTCATGTCACCTTATCTGAAGTCTTTAAACTGGGCAAGGATTTTTTTTCCTTCTTCCGGTACCAGCAGTATCGTCTTTTCTTCTTTTCTTATCACTATTTGATATTGCCTGATGAGAGCCAGAAGGGTGTTAGCTCAGTGTTAAATGATACAACTCTAGCGCCTTCTACCTCTACAACGATGGTACTTTGTCACATGACTCTAAGGGTACGTTTATGCTCAGCTTTTTCTGGCCAAAATGAGGCATCTGTTACGCGTTTAGTTCAAAACACGGTTGCTTCCTTTCTCATTTTTGTAGAATCACTGAAAAACAATGATCGTAATCACCGATCATAAACTCACAAAAAGGTGCGTTTACGATCGGTGATTCTGGGGAAGCATAAACGCACAATCATTTGTAAACGCCTTTAAATGGGGTCGACGCACTGACCTCTAGTGGGTCTACGTAGCCTGCGCAGTGCAGGTTTGCAAATCCAGCTGCAAGGCCACCCAGCAAGAATTGCCTGGAGGAGCCAGAGAAGTGAGCATAAACAGTACACTGTGTAACTGTGATTACGATGAGCGTTTCAAATCGCTCATTCTGCCTTGAAAACTGAGCATAAACATACCCTAATATATTTTTATGTTGTATAGTAGCTTCTTTGTAGCTACTGCTAAATGTATAGTCTTGCTGGTATTGGGAACATGCTATTCAATTTTCCCCTTCTCAAAAAAAAAAATTCTGCACTTTCCTCCTCCTTTCCTTCTCTTGTTTCTCTCCTCTACTCATCCCTTTCAAAACTCCTCTTTTCCAATCCCTCGTCACATCTTCCTTTCTCTTCAACTTCTTTTCTCTTCAGTTTCCATTTTTCAAATAATTTCTCCTCTGGTTCGTCGATCCTTTAAAAAAAATCTATCATCTGGGCTCTCCGCATCACCCATCTCCATACTTCTTATCCTCCATCTCTGCGCAACTTATCCTCCAACATTTCTCATTCATGCACATGATATTTCATATTCTCCATGACTACAACGATGTCTTGGACGTTCCAATCCCCCTTATCCCCTGCTGCTTATGTAAACATGTTCTTCTGCTGCCAAGCAGGCATTAATACCTAGATTCATCCTGCTTACCGAGGAGTCATGCATCCTGATTTTTACCCCCATTGTCCTTTTCCTACCTATAAGATCCATCATCCATAAATGCATAGCCGGGGATTAAGACACAAAAAGCGTTTCCACGCATTCACATGCATGGCTCCCCGCGTTCTGGAACTCTGGTCTAATCTCCCATCCACCAATACTATAGGCACGGGAGCGTTCAGACACCGCCGTATATCATATTTCGCATGGGCCATTCATAACGGTCCTGTCGGGGAATGGGGGATGCCTGTCACAGCTCTGGCGGTTGATATGCAAATGCCCGCCTTCAAGATACGAACGAGGACCAAGAGATTCCAGAAGATCACAGGAGATGCCTGAGAATTGGTGGTGGTAGCGATGGTGGTGGTAGTGATGGTGATGGTGGTGATGGTGGTGGTGATGGTGGTGGTAGTGGTGGTGGTAGTGGTGGTGGTGGTAGTGGTGGTGGTGGTAGTGGTGGTGGTGGTAGTGGTGGTGGTGGTAGTGGTGGTGGTAGTGGTAGCGGTGGTGGTAGTCGGCAGCCTACCATAGCCGGGTAATGTTGGAGTGCCTTGAGGACCTTGCAAGGTCGTTACTTGTGCTATATAGGAATCCAATATTATTATTATTATTATCAATGATTTTCGAAAGGACTTTCACAAGATACCATTTCGCATTCTGTAAAATTTGGGCCACAATTAATAACTTCAAATGTTGGTTTGTATTGTCAGGATATACAATGTACTGAATAAATGACAAATATTTGTATGGACTGTTATCATGTTCTAAATGAATTCAGCAGTCGATTTGGGTTCATAGATTTTCTTCCAGATGTATCTTTCTAAAACCAGTTTTCCTGGGCTTTTCAAGCTTTCCTGGGATGCATATTGCTCACCACACATACATGTATGTCCATTTGGGGAGTTATTTATTCTTTGTCTTTGTTGTTATGTATTTTGCTGCAATACTATTCCTACAGAAACGGTTATCTTGCCCAATTTTCACAATGCCTATTTAGAACAAGAAAGACAATAACTCGTAGTTAAGACTTAATTAATTCCCTTCTGACTCTCAGCAAACGATGTGTAATCAGATGTCCATACTCAGAGTCAACTCTGATGATTTATTTTTCGCATGTAACAGTAGGAAAGATAATGATCTAATCAGAACACATATATATAGCCATCCTTTCCCATCATATTGTCTGCTTCAAGCCAGAAGGGTGTAATACATTTAGCCATAGCAGTTCAGAGTTTCTGAATTTCTACACTAATCAGTTCCCTCCTCAAATTGGCAACAATTAATCCTATTTTCCACTCCATCACAGTCCGAAGAAAAAAAATTAAATGGTTATTTAATGACCTAAGTTGGAAAACATTAGAAAAAATGACTGGAAACTTGCCAATTTGTAACTGACGGTAGTGATATCATTTTTTACACTCCCTTGCCAATTAAAGGGATCCAGTAACTTTGTCTCAGATTCTGAAACCAAATTCTGGATTTAGCTCATGCTGCAATGATAATTATAAACCTTTAAGGTCAGTCAGGAACCCTATGACTTTTACAAGCCGATCGCCTGTCTGATTATCAAGATATTTATGATTGGAAATCGAAACCAAATTTTGCGGCTGCCTAACAGTTTTCATAACACTACAGTCTTTTGGGGAAAACAAGTAAATCGGTCATTCAAAGATTTTTACTTTTTTGAGGCACTCCTTGATCATTTTGAAGCGCATTTTTTTTAGGGCTTAAATATTACACCATATCACATACACTGATAACACCTACATGTAGGGTCTAACATTATCAAACGATCCCTTTAAGAGAATAATGATCAGTTAAAATCAAATCCCCCTTTTCGAGAACGGCCAAATATACTGCATTAGAAATAAGTTTCTCTTTTTTTAAGCACTTTCTGTTTATGTACATTGTGTAATTTCTACTTCCTAGCATTTTGGATCATATTAGATAATGAAAAAATATCACTAAAAGGAGACACAGTATTGCTGTGGATTAACAGAATTAACGCCCTTCAAGCTTTAGACAGACATTTTCAGTTTTCTTTGTGCGTTTACCTCGTGCCCATTTCATTAGAAAAATCCTGCTCATCATCACTTTCTAGGTCTTTAATTGGTTATGACAATTCCATTGGCTCTGTGAGATATCCACTTAATTAAGTCCCAGTTGTTGTCTTCATTATGCCCGATGCATCTTGTCGTAATTCAACGAGCAGGTCGGGAGGGCGCCCTCATTATTACGTTGTCTGATTGGAGCAAGAAGGGCTTTAACTTGTACACTTCCAACACAGAGTTAATGCCCTTCTTACTCCCAACAGAGGATTTCACTATGGCTTCGCTTCAGATTAGTCTCCGACTTTGGAGCAATGCTTCTCCGAGTAGACTGGTTTTTAGAATCGTACGTCTCCAACGCACTTGTATGTTCAGCTTGACTGAAGCTACATTCTGAAGAAGTATGCTGAGAGCAAGAAGGGAGTTGACTTTAATCCTTTAAAATTGAGTTAACGCCCTTCTGGCTGTCACCAGATGGAATGAAAAGTCATTAGACTGAAATGATTTATCCCCCAAAGGGATTGTACATGTATACAATCAAAGAGAACACTTGAAACTTATTGCCAGTTATTTGACGAACACCACAGATTTCACATTCAGTCTTCCCCCAGCTCAATTATTTACCAATATTTGTTGTTATGAAAGCGATTTCATATTGCTAGGCCCTTGATCTTGAATAATTGATAAAACACAGGCAATTCTCCCCGTTTTTTTTTTTTGAAAAGCAGCTTGCTTTAATAATGAAGTGACCAGACGTTGTGCAGGGATCTATTTTGGGCAGACATGTGGATGGCAGATCACGGGCCGACTGCGATTTGAATTATTAGTGTATAATCTCAAAAACTCGCCACCACCCTCGAGTCTTTGTACGGACATGTAAGGCGATACGTGCTGTGATTCAAATCCTAATATCAATGGGATGAAACGTCCACCTTGATACGTATGCTTCAATTGGTTTGCCACATATATTCGCCAATTCATTCGAAATGTACATGAAAATTAAATACATACACTCAGGCCTATGCAAAAAAAATATGTATATAATATTATATCTGTATGATAAGGATTCTTACTATCCAAGCTAGCATTTTAATTTCAAATCAGTATCCTAAGAATATGATTAAGTTACCTCGAACTTCCATAACAACCCTCTATTTTTTTTTCTTCTCACAAAT
Source organism: Hemicentrotus pulcherrimus (assembly GCA_003118195.1). Taxonomy (NCBI): domain Eukaryota; kingdom Metazoa; phylum Echinodermata; class Echinoidea; order Camarodonta; family Strongylocentrotidae; genus Hemicentrotus; species Hemicentrotus pulcherrimus. The sequence goes on along the minus strand of BEXV01000808.1, from coordinate 13,162 downwards.
ATCTCCCAAGCAATTCACAAATCTCTCAAAATAACTTTGATTCTTATCAAAGTTTTCAGAATCGATATCAATCATAGAATTTTCCTTTCACAGAAGGCAACCTTGGTGTATTCAATTTTCAGAATGTTGCCACCATCACAAAAGGACCAATCGTTTCTATCCTTTTGGACAAGAATCCATTATTGCATGCCCTTTTAAAACATTTCTTTTCATTTTCAAGCCATTATCACACTGCAAAAACACCTTGGCACAAATGGAAGTCAAAATACTGAGCTTGCTTCAAATCGGGTGAATCGGAAAAGAGGGAGGAAAGTGGCATGCCTCGCCACATCACACAGTAGAAATCAACCCACGATCTAACACATCGGACCAACAAACAATGGACATTCAACAATCTAATTGTGAAAAGCTCAAACCAAGTACAAAAGAACACAAGGGAAAGAAACAAAAACATGGGGAGAGAGACGAACGATGGAAGGGGGGACAAATGTGAAAAATCGCGGCTCGGGGCAAGAATGTTTTTCGACTGGGGAAGTCGCGGGATAAAGGACTGCCGAACGCTCCATCACCTCTTCCACCTGTCCGCCGAATGCAGCGAACAAAACGCCTTTGTTGCCCGTGGCACGGGTTCGACGGCAATAATTTCCAGTACTTAATAGAATCAATACAGGTTTCCTGCATAGGCCGTTGACAGGAATTGGAGTGGACCGTCTTGATTAACTTCTTGCAAGTTTAAAAAGCCATTCCCAGGCCCCAAGTTTTAAGGGGGAACTCGGCAGTGGCACGCCTGTACTCGTGGGAGGGGGGACATGACATAATTTGACAATGTTAAACATTCATGTTCAATCCCCCCAGGCTAAACTTCCTATGAACGTTCATCTTGCAATGTTTCATGACACTTTACATCAATGTGTAAACCCTAATGCTGATCATCTTCACTACACTTATACCAAAATATGGGATTTGAATAGTTTTTAAGAGATATAAATCTAATGAATGTTAAAATAAATGTTACAATGAATGTTTGATCACATAAGCCACACAATAAAGCACTATATTACGAAGGTCATCCAGCGTACAATTCGTAACTGCATTCTGGTGAAAGCTCAGAATGAACTGTGCATCTTTTTTAATCATTCATCATCCGTAAGATGAGAATCAACAACTACGCATCCGTAAAAATCCATGGCGATCAGTCGACACAATGGCCAGTTATCGCCGACGGGGAGGGGGAAAAAAGAGATGGACAACGTCCATTCTCCTCTAGATGTGATCCGAGATTAGCGACTAGATTCTCGCACATTTGACCAAAATAATCCCGGTCTAAATCTTATGCGAAAGCCAGAGATGAATAATCTCTGGCTGTTGCGGAATTACAGCTCAGTGGCTCGACAGCCTGGCTTACGAGAGTTTGGCGGACATGTTCTTTTTTTCTCTCTTTCTTGTGAATGGGTATTCAGCAAGAGCGAGAATGGTGAAGCTCGATCGTCAGAGGCTGTGGGCCAGGGGGGGTTGTGTGTCAATGGACGGGATTTTCTTCTACCTCTTTGCAAGGGTTAGGTGATTTCATAAGGCATGCAACATGATAGAATAATCATGTTGGGGGTGATTTGTAATAGATGCTTTGCAGGCATGGGATACAGAAGAAGCTGATGACATACATGTACGAGTTTGGTGAGAGGGGAAAAGAGAGAGATGGAGAGAGAGAAAGGAGAGTGAGAGGATAGGGGAGAAGAGAGGGGAGAAGAGAGGGGGAGAAGAGAGGGGGAGAGAGAGAGATGGAGGGAGGAAGGGAGAGAGAGAGGTAAGAAAAGAGATGTGGAAGTGACAGACAGAGACAGAGAGAGTGAGAGAAGGGAAAATAAAGCTTGAGTGAAAAAGAAAAACAAGGGATAAATAAAGAAGGAAATAATATTGACATAAAGAATAAATGAACCAGAATAGGGACCAATTAAGAGAAGAGAGGATAACAACATGAAAATTGACTAAAGATTTGTTGTCATTCAAATAGTTTTTAAAAAGTTTCATTGCATCACTCTTTCCAAGTCTGCACAATGATAGATAAAATATATGTAATAGTTCTAAAGGCGACAAAGGCTGTAGAAGTTATACAAAATACAAGCATAAAACAAAAAACCTAACCAAACAATGGCAATTTTAGAGGTGGTAAATAGTTCTTAAGTTGAGCCCGTCTGTATGAAGCAGAACAAAAGATGTTAAGAGATTTTTTTTTTCTTATAACATAAACGTCAATGACATCAATAATCAAGAGTATCGACTTAGCATACCGTAGTTGTATCAATTTGTTTAGAGTCTTTAGGGAGCTTTCAATTAATTATCTTGGAAGTTCAGGTACAAAGCTTCAAGGATATACAAGTGGGTTTAATACATTAATGCACATAAGAAAAATACAATACAATAAAAGAAATGCACAACTGAATTAAAACAAGGGATTACAGTACATCACAAGAAAAAAGGAAATACAAATAAAAGTAGAAGATTATGAGTAGCAAAATGTAGGCAGTGCTTAAACGAACAGGTTTGCCAAGAGACACATGTGAGAACGAGGAAGAAAGAGAGAGAGAGAGAGAGAGAGGGGGGAGGAAAAGCAAACCCAAGCCACACTTACACAAAAAAGAGAAAAGGAAAAGAGACAGATAATACGCCCGAAACGGATGAAATCTTCACCCGATAAAAAACCCATGGGGAAAACCGGTACACGATTCGGTCGTCTCAAGTACTTTGCGCAATCCTCTTCCAACGAGAAGCTTATCAAGCCACCCATAATTGCGGCCGGGTTTCTCGCATCGTCGTCGTCGGTTGGCGTGCACCGGGCAAGAGCCAGAGAGATTGAGATCTAAATGCCAAAACCTCTTACTCATATCATTAGTCTAGATTTCAGGTGTTTGTCACTTTTTAATCAAAACTGTTTGTACAAGACACTAGATATCTCCTTTTGGAAATGATTGACGTCAGAAGACTCACAATCAAAAATGCAAAACAACTACCAGATGCATACTCAAATTTAATAAAAAGAAATATAGAGCCAAAAGTGTTTCTTTCACTACAAAGTATTCAGAGCAAAGGCATCATTTTGACAAAATAATGCATATTTTTGTTTGTTTAATTAGTATTTTTATGGTTTCTGTCACAATAATAAGCTGACTTCAGCTTTATTAATCAGGACATAAGGCACATTTCCAGGAAAAAATTATTCAATATACCGGTACTGGAATCATTTTAAGAAGTAGAAATTAGAAATAGCTGTCTATAATTTTGTTAGTCAAACACGAGAACACGAGCAGTAGTACTAGTAGTATATCAGGATTTAGAATATATATGTACATGTACAGGTAGTCGTTTTTCCTTATGTGTATAATTTGATACATTTGTTCACACTATACTCCCTAGTAAGATATAATACAATGCTGCAGTAGAGGCATTCAATTTGAAATACATGTAATGTAGAGGACACTTTGTGTCGATAACAGAATGCAAATTTGGATCACTTAACGAACATATCGTCTGGTGCCATGGCAATGTTGGAGTCATGGTTCTATCCCAGAACATATCTGCCATTTTTAGTGGGCCCTTCCAAACACAAGAAACCTCTCATTTTTGCAAACCTGCAACAACAATAAAAAGTGACCAATTTCCACCAATTTCCGCTGAGCGACAAGAAACACAAGGTATCTTTTAGATTTGGCTACCAGCCACTGCAAACGAAAAGTAACAATGTTCTGCCACTCTCTGCCGGGAAGCGAGAAACACAAGAATCCGAGGCGGCAGCCCCTCTTACGCTACTTTGCCAATATTGCTGCAAGGATACTTTTGATACGAAAACTGAGACATCAGCCCGGCAAAGAACACGCGGGCTGGGAGTTGACGGTATTACACCAAAACACGCGACTGTCCCGACCATCATCATCCTCTTCGTCTTCCCCTTATGAATATTTATGAAGGAGCTGGAAGCACTTCAACCAGATGGATGATGGTATTTCTTTCCCTCCTTTCTCTCCCTCTCTCCCTCTCTCTCTCTCTCAACCCTCTTTCTCTATCAATATATCTCTTTCTCTCAAGACCTCTATCCCTCTCTCATTCTCTCTCTATCAATCTATCTCTATCTCTACCGACATGTACATGTATGTATCTCTCTCTCTCTCTCTCTCTCCCACTCTCATTCTCTCTCTCTCTCTCCCACTTTCATTCTCTCTCTATCAATCTATCTCTACCTCTACCTCTCTCTTTATTTATATATCCATCTATCTCTCCTCCCCTATTTATATATCCATCTCTCTCCTCCCCCCCCCCCCCCCCNCTCTCTCTTCTATATCTCTCTTCTATCTCTCTCTCTCTCTTCTCTCTCTCTCTCTCTCTCTCGCTCTCTTCCTTCAGTCTCGTCTTACAATGACCAGATAAAAATATGCAAAACTATTTATCGTTCGGGTTCACGGCAGAGTCAACTACATGTAGTGAGTACGAATCCATGCCCTTTTTTCCATGACCTGGTGAATTAATGACACTATCTGAAAAGGAGAGACTGTCTAAAGTCAAATAAAAGGTTTTCAAAGTGATTAATCAATCAAGGAAATCTATAGAAAATGATGGCACAGAATTTAAGAACAGCAAAAGCACAAATGAAGTCTTTTATCTGTGCATTTAAGTATACAGAGTAACATGACATGATAGCAAAGTATTAAAAAGCAACCTCTTAATTCAATGGCCTTGTACTTCACCTTTTGAATTTTGCTTACATGACAATGGCGTATTATGTAATCAAATATGATTCATAGGGAACATACTATAGAATATTAAAATTACCCCTGAAGTTGATTCTTCAAACATACCGGTAGTTGCCTCCGGTAATTGGGTTATAATGTGAATGTTATTATATCATTCTTTACAAAACTAATCAAAAAGCTAATGCTTGCAAAACCTTAAAGTATGAACAATGCTAATATTACACCAATTTGTGCCCTCATTCCAAGAAAGGATTTTAAATTCAAAAGCTGGTAGATCATCCTGCATACATTGCCTTTTTCACACGCACACACATCGCTGAAAGGGGCTACAAAACTATGTACACTGTATGTCGAGCAGATAACTTGCTCTCCCTGCTCTGCAGTTTTCCTTTTCCCCTAACAATGCTACTACATGTACATTTCAAATTAAGTAATTCGGCTAAAGTCTACATGTACTATACTAAAGGTTTGGGAATTCATCCTCTGCAAAAAAAAATTGTAGTCGTGTTCTCTGCAAAGAACTGTCTAAAGTTTGAGTACAACTGATGGTGCCTTGCCTTTCAATAATTCTGATCAGACGCTTCAGGAAATTTCAGCATACAAGTCATACCCGACACGATCTTAACATTTACCACAGAGTAGTTTGGAAAAACATGCATGATCCATGAACACCATTTCTCGGCTCATTTTCCTCCTTTTTTTTTTTTATTGATAAAGAGGATATGTTGCCTTTTATCGAAGCTGAACACGTCGCCTGGACCTTAAGCGCTTATCAAAATAGGTAATGGATTGAAAGATTGGCACGAGGCAGTATCTGAATGTAAGCGCCTTGCTCATCATCATTCTAACAGAGAAGCCGTATGAACTTGAATGAATTACTAATGTGCCAAATGGGCATTACCTGACGCATGTTTATCAATTAATGATGCCTTGTGATCTCGCTGTAATCAGTCTCCAGTCTTCAAATACAGACCTTTGTATCATATACATATGAGTTGGACAAATAAATGTTTGGGCGTTACGATGACACATGGTTGAATTTGTTTTCTTTTTGTAGAGTGTACTGCTTTTTCTCCCCTCTGTTTATTGTAAATTGAATCTAAATGTATTTAGGTTAAACCATGGTAGTCTTGTCATGCAAATTATCAGAATATTTAAATGATTAAATTACAATGATTATCATAACTTCGAATAATCCTACCTTAAATTCATTTTAAAATTTGAATGAAGTCTTATAAAACAATATCCACTTGGATATGAATTTAAAAAATTGTTTTTATGTGATGAGATGAAATTCTGGACATTTGAAGCATGTGTAAAAACAAGTCACATGTCAAAGGTCAAATCAACATTCATAGAAAATTGGTAATCTGTGTTTTAAAGCCTTTCAAGGCATACATTTGTTGCAAGGTTTCCAATATGGAAATTGAATACAAAGTCTTGCAATAAAGTACATCATTTCAAAGTTTATCTTTACTACAAAAATCTATGTCACAGTCTATCAATAATGTATTTTTACAAAGCCTTCGATACCCCTAGTGGGGATTGAAAAGGGTGCTTGGATGATTGAAAAGTGGTCACAAATCCACAAATACTTTAAAATATACAGCAATATTTAATACTTTGTACATAATACATATCCATTTCATAATCATATGATGTTTAAATATTTGTACATTGATGTGAAATTAACACCTGGTTTCATTGATTCATAATCCATAAGTGTAAATTGGAATTGGATCCAAGGCTTTGCAGTACTACTTCGCAGCATTTTCAAGACACAAAATCAATCCTGTTCCCTACTCTTAACTTCTTGAAAACGTTTTCTCATGAGATGGGAAATCTCTAAAGACGCTTCCAAAGGCAATGTTCTCCTTCCATAATTAATACACAGGACTGTTACATCGAACATATTAGGGAAACTCTATAGCTCTTTCCCCATTACGAGCTTAACTGTGAAAGTGGCTTCCCTGCTGTGTTCATACATGCACAGAGTCTACAGACTTAGAATAATCATTCAACATGTGAAAAATCATCGGACGATACCTTCTCCGTCTCCTTATTAGGCCTCGACCCAAAATACAATTTTCTCTAAGGGCTCTTTAAAAGAAGGTGAATTTGGGGCAGAACAGTAGCCTATACATGTACATGTAGAGGTGTTGTGGTTCAGTGGACATATAAATGTTTAGTTCCAGCCGTAGCACTGATGTCCTTTGGCAAGACATCAATCTACATTTGCCACTCTACACCCAGGTAATTTTCAACACTATGCATGTCGACTCTAAAAATGTCAATCTGGACCCCCCCCCCCCCCCCCC
>BEXV01000807.1:151361-169631 GCA_003118195.1 Hemicentrotus pulcherrimus | reverse complement strand
AAGAAAATGAATTCTCACAGAATCAAACGAAACTTACATTGGATGTTCAAGATTACAAATAAATGTCATGTGCCAAACAATTTTGGAAGAAAATGTATACTGGCTGAGTAATGAGCATAGAAGATTTTAAAAAATCAGGGTAAGTACTAGCGCCAACGCCATTTGTGCAGTCCTATATACATCTTAATGTACAGTGCTTGTTACTTTACCAAGACTGGGCCAAATTTATTATGATTTTGATGACTCCAGAACCCTGCAGTGCACACCAATACGTACATGCTACATGATCAACTTTTTCTGATCCATTCCACACCTTTTCTTTCACAATGCAATCGCATTACAAGAACTCACCTTTATCTTTAATACCCCGGCTGTAGCTGATCTGCCATAATAAGGAGCTAAAGCATTCAAGGAGTTTCTCCCTAGCAGCTCCACCTGGGTGAAGAGTGGCCAATGTAGATTAATGTCTTGCCAAAGGACTCGAACCACGAACCCTGTGATCCATAGCCCGGTGACGTTTCCGCTAGACCACGACGTCTCTACTAACTACAATTTTTTGGCTATATTTTATGATAAAAAGCAAACTTTCGGTTCTGACTTTGCGGTGTAAGGTCATCGAGTGTCAACACGTGTCATTTAGTCACGCGACACAGTGCTGTCATTCATTTTCACGCTTGGTGTATTGTGTACATGACCATGATTTTGTTTTCTTGCTTTTCTAAAAATACGTCGTTGCACTTGAGAATTCATCCTTTTAAAAAAAAAAAAAACTTTAAAATGGGAAGGAAATTGTCGAATTATTCAAGTGTTCATGATTACATGTCATTCGAAAGCTTCATGTAAGCTCGGACTGATTTTCAATTACAGTGTCAAAAGAGAGATTTAAAACTATGTTATCCGTGTTTATCGAAATGTATGAAGAGGATGCGCATTAGTATAATTCTGAATTGAATTGAATTGAATTGACCGTTTTCTTACACATTCTAAGAAGAAGCAATTGAATTTCAAAATGTACTTTAACGAAAAATCATTACATGTTCCAAATACATAAATAAGAGAATCGCATCTGTATTCATCTAAGTAGAAATTGCGTGTTTGAGCAATCTCAAATTGGTACTTTTGCCAATGGGGTGTGACGTAGTGACGGATAACGGTGTCCCATTTGTTGTGGATGAAATATCATTATTTTTTTTTTCTTCTCCCAAGTGTCTTCACCCTGGGGGCGCTACCCTATAGTATACGGTATTGAGGGGAGTATAATATTGCAGTTCCTAGACCATACCGAGTTATATATCTTTGACAAATTGAGAATTTAGTCATTTTGTGTATTGGAACAAATGGAAAAGCTGTCCGCCCCTACATCACAAGGACAATACCGATACGGCCAACTTGGAGAGCTCATACCTGTAGTGATTGCAACTTTCAAAGATCCGTAAATGTCTCATTTTTTTTGTCCCGGTTTCATTTAAGCTTTTAACGGACTATATGCTTTCCAAATTTGCCTGCTTTCTTCTAGTAGAGTATTTTGCTATCATGGTTGGATTTCTCATTTCAACATGCTGCTCGAATGCTGGTCGATTCATCCCCGATATTGGACAATGCCATGCCATATATCCTCTTATATACATCCAATTACTGTGGCGCCTCTCCCAAATGCCCTTTGCTGGGTTAGGAAGCCGCTCTAACCTGTTGTGTAAACACGGCGGCGACGCAGTTGGCACGAATGTAAACGGCCACTGGCGCTTAAAACAATCCGCCACTAATTGCAGGGAACGCGTAAAAAAGAAGGGAAATAGAATAGCCATGAATACTTACACAGCATGGGATAAAGATAGGAAAATGCAGAGTAAGAAACGTTAGGATAAAACGAGAAAGAGAGAAAGGAAGATGGGGAAGAGGGGATGAAAGAGGGGACAAATTAAGCGAGAGAGACAGAGAGACAGACAAGAAGAAAAAGAGACAGAGAAAGAGAAAGATAGAGAAATGGGGAAGCAGGAAGAGAGAGAGAGAGAGAGAGAGAAAGAGGTTGATAGATAGAAAGTAAGTCTTTTTATGTATGTACATGCACAGCCCAAACCAATACAATACATTACGTAACAAAAAGTCAAGAGGACTAATCGTGGACTTAAAGTTGAGTCTTGTATTTTTAAACGATGTTCTTGGTTTGTTTTATTTTTAAAGATGGAAAACTGTATAGGCTCGCCATGGAGAACAGTGATTTGGAAGTTTGCCATCCAACCATATCCATGCCTGGAGCCGTGGAAGCATCATTGCCATCATTTAAGTGTGAATTTTCGACTAATATTGAATGTACGTGCAGAACGTCATGCCGCGTCTTGGAAACGCTTCAATTTCTAACTGATAACTTCCTAATGCACCCCTCCCACGATGATGAAATGCCCCTGGCAGGCGATAACCTTATGAAAATTATACAAGAAGAAGCGGGCCATGGCAACACCATGCTTTCATTTTCTGAAATGAGAAAGAACTAAACGACGACCTGTATGAAATGACGCTGGAATTTATTTAAGGTTTATTTGATAGATGTGGAGAAGGAGAGGTGTGGGGTGGGAGATGACACCTCCTTGAGAAATGTGTCGTTTAATCCTGAATTTGTTAGAAGCCTCTTCTGCAAATCGCAATGGTCCCGTTGTTGTTGTTTTAAAAAAAAAATCTCCAGTTTTCGTTTGATTATGGTACGTTTTGCCTTGTGCGTTTTTTCCTAAATCGCTGGAGCCAAACTGACAGCCACTTTAAAAATAAATCTTTGTCGCATGTTTGGAGAACCCAGGGTCCCCCCTTTTATTTCAGTGTGGGAACTACCCTGTCACCTATTCTGGTACATCATTCCCTCCCCTCCACCCACCCCCGTTCAAAATAGTCTAGCGACGCCCCTCCCTGGAAAGACCTTGTCATCATGATATCTTCATCGCAGAAGACCATATCACTTTCTCTTTGATTTCTTGAAATCGAATTAGACGCACCCCCTGAGTACCTTATCGTATTATGCTAACGATCCTGATGGGTATATAGGGGAAGGGTTCCTGATAATAAGCTCTAATTTTTAAAGATACATTTGAGTATTGGTCATGGAATTTTATCAGTTGTAAGAAACAGAGACGGAGGTCAGAAATGAAAGTAAGACAGGGATGGCTTCTAAACAGAAGCTGTGTAAAAGCCAGCAGGAGGATTTCTAGATTAAAATATATGTGTATCGTGAAGTACTGAAATGTGAGAATTGAAAATCAATTGACTTAGTCTTGGCGAAGGTCCCGTGCATTGCAAACAGGAATAGGTATATTGGACTAATGTTTAGTTATTTCTTTTTATATTTCGAATATATGGGACTACTGAATAGTTACTTATTTTGATATTTCGGATTAACAAGGTATTTTATGAGCCATTCCTTTTCAGGTGACATTGCTGCCATTTTATTTTTTACGAAATGATTTCATTTAATTTCATTTATTTATTTTTGTTTAATGTTTAAAGAGTGAATGAAGCCTGCAAATCATTTCCCCCTCTTAACCAAAACACAATCTTCTCCTTAACTAACCCCGGAAAGATGAAGAATTCGACTTCTATCGGGTTAAGTGCTAGAGTTCTTTATCTGTTGATAACACACAAATGCACTCTCTGAATGCTGCTTCATATGACTAAGGAAAGGCAAAACATAATTTTGGAGAGCTCATGGAATGATCAGAAAAGGAAAAAGAATTGGTACGCATATACGCACAAGATGATAGAATGTGTTTGAGCCGAATAAGATCTAATGATATACATATATAATGGAAACATTTTGGGAAATCGGCTATAATAACATTTGCCTAAATCTTTTCGAACTTTCAGAAATTGGAAATGACATGCACCCTTCCAAGATTAAATAAATAAAAAGCAACACTGTCTTAAAAGAAAAAAAAAAGAGTTGAAAGTGTAAAATCGTGTATGACTCAAGATTGTCTGTGTTGTTTTAATATATTTTCCATAATATATTTTGAGTAGGGCTCCAGGGAAGAAGGCACTTAGGAGAAAAACAGAAAATAATGATATTTGTGTACACGACAAACGTTTTTTTTTTTTTTTTTTTTTTAATTATGTTTTTGGCTAATACTTTGTAAATATTTCCCCCGAGTTTTACGATAAACATGAGATATTTAGAACATGCATGCATTTGAAGAGCCATGTTTTTCACGAAACATGTCTTATCTGATGTTCTTCCACACTTGCATAATAACAAATGATAAAGTTCACGAATTATTTTTCACCTCTTCCCAGAACTCAACCTTCTCTTTAATCAGTTTCCATTTATAATATTACGTATATCATTATCTTTGTACATTGTATAAACTGGCCCCATGGAAGACCAGCAGCAACAATATAATTGCAGCTGAAGATGGGCTACCAGTCGTATACAAAATTTGTATGTATTTTATCTTATTTTATTATACGGAAATAAAAACAACAACAGTTATCCATGACTACGTCACAATTCTCTGACCAAACTGCCAATTCGAGAATCATTTGAACTTTTGATCTTATATTAATTGTTCACGAGATTGGATTGCCCTTCATTTAACCCATAAACAATAGAAGATAACAGCGAGCTAATTCAGACAAACAGAATATTCTTGACACTTAATTCCTTATGAGGTCCCAGTAGAAAGCTGTCCGATAAATGAGGCATTTCTGATAGTAAACAATAAGTTGTTTTACAATTGACGGATTAAACGTTCTTTTAAAAAGAATCCATCCTCGCCCCAGCCTCCCGCCTCTCCTCCTAAATCCTCATCATCATCCGATATTTGCCATTGGCTTTTTTTCTTCATAGATATAGGCTGCTTCCTGATGGTAGTACATATTAATCTTTCGTTTTTTTTGTATGACGTTTAGGAACTGTGGTTCAGCTATGGTTAGAATTACAAGTACTATGTCCCATTTGCAGGCCAAACAAAAAAAGGTTGCATTCCAACGGCATTTGAAAGATAATACTAATTTAGAACTTCTCTCTCTACACACAAAAAAATGGGAGGGGGGGGGGGGGCTTGAAAAGAGCCAGTAATAATCTGATTTTCAGACCATTGTATCGAATGGTCATACGTTTTATGCTGCGCAAAGATTCAATCAGTTTAATTTAGGCCATTGCAAGAAGTGGGTTATTGATGTAGACAAATGCCCATTTACCCTTTACAGCTCATTTTTGTATGTTATTACCAAAGAACAAAAAATAGCCAGTCAGTCAGTCACTAGTGTCTGACAGTGGAGTGTAGCAAGTTTTCCTTGCATAATTTGAGGACACTGCTAACGTTTAAATTTCACAGATAGGATATACATGACATATTCATAATTCCTGCAAAGTTCTACAGAATTTGATGTTGGCTGCAAAAGGGACATAGTATCTTTAAGAATGCAGTTCAAGGAGTGATTTTGGATAATGTTTAGGAACTATATTATGATTGATCTTGGTTCAAAATTAAGAATATATTCCTTATCATTGTTTGTCCACTAAACAACACATCTTTTTCAACGTTTGTTGCAAAATGCCATCGCAACTTAAGCAACACGAGGAAATTGCCAAATAATCTATGAAGTAAAAATCTTTCCGATGGGCCGTATATCTTGTATGATACGCAAATATGATACAACATACAAATATATACTTAAGAAATCACTGATTTAAAGACAACTTGACCTCAAGCTCACCTATTAGGCATATTGATCAAAGACCATTTAAGCTATCCCTTTAATAATTGGCTACACGACCTCCTGCACCACGGCGTGCGCACAAACAAATCCGCACACACACACACACACACAGACAAATCATAACCGTTGCAACCCACACGCTCACGTCCATTCACGCACACATAAGGAAACTCACCGAGGATCGTGCACCTAACGCATACTTTTACTTTTCGTACATGGATCCGATCTGAGCGCCGTACTTGCCCTTGGTCGAGCTTAATCTATCTCTTCCCATCCCTCCGTCTTGCGGCCATGGTTGAAGGCTCATTTTTTTAAAGAATACCTTTTGCTTTTATAATCGCGTGATGCATGGCTGCTATGCAACAGTTGTCTACGGTGACCGATCTTCTTTAACGGTACTCTTGTTAATCGACCTACAGCATGCTGTTCGTCAGGTCCTTTGAGGTTTGGTAAATCCGTGAAGCCCTCTACTTCCGAGCCTCAGGAGCCGGTTCTTTTGCAATCAAAAAAATAGAACAGCTATTTTCTATTTGAAATCTTGGATTGATCATTAACAAGTTATTATATATTCAACTACCGGAGATTCTTTCGAGGAAGAAAAGGCACCTGGTCATTTTAAAGGTGAGAAATAATTACTTCATCCGTTCTATTTTTAAATAATTTGTTTTCTGGCGTAATTTACTCTTTGTTAAAATGGGAATTTGTGAATACGATCGCAAAGTCTTTCAAACAGTAAATCTAGGAACAATTTCAATATCCTGTGTTATTGTCTGTAGGAATCAGAAATAAGTCACATGGCTTTATCACGTTCACACATTTCAATATGTGATTCACAAGCCGGGCATGATGGCTCAGTGGTTAGAATACCCGCCTCATGAACGGAAGGCTTTATTTTTTTCTGCGGCACAGATTGGGGTTAGGTGCGTGTTGTGCTTACGGGAAAGTTAAGGGTTAGGGTTAGGGTTAGGGTTAAATCAAGACCCCTTTTTTAAAAAAGCCCCAATCTGTGCCGCAGAAAAAAAATAACGCGAACGGTAGGTCGTGGGTTCGAACCCCGGCCGAGTCATACCGAAGACTTATATCAATGGGACCTTCTGCCTTCTAGCTAGGCGCTCAGCATATTAGATTGGAGAAGGTAGTGATAACATATCATGTTATGCAGCGAGGGCCCGCTTGAAGAGCAGTTTCAAACCTGAACTGGTTTTCCTGGGTAAATAAAACGTTATTATTATTAAGCCTACTGGGATTGATTTTTTGAAACCATTTGCTGTCTGGTCTGTGATACATGTATATTGATCGTTGGTGACACGGCTTTAAAAAAAAATTACTTCTGTGTAAACCAGCACATAAGCCCGATTATCCCCGCATTTTTCGAGAATAAGCCTGGAAAAGAATTAGGCTATTATATGAAGCTCAGTTTTCTATAGTTTAGTAATGTATAGACCGCCTACTCCGTAATTTATACTATTGTCTCTCATGGAAATTTGAAATTGTGCGCTATATTACCAACAATAACAGTAATGATAATAATAACACTAATGATGATGATAATAATAATGATAATATTAATAATAATAATAATAATAATAATAATAAACGATGCTTATAAATATAAATAGCTTTCCAGCGAAGTCTCTAAGCGCTTTACGAACACGATACGATAACAAACGATTTTATATTAAACCAAAAAATACAAATAAACCTACAAATCACAAAGCATATGAGATATACATCAACGTGAGCAGAGTAAGTTAATCATCAAAACTAATTTTGAATAAATGTGTCTTATGACAAGTTTTTGAATTGGTTGACAGTCTGACAGTTTTTGACTTGTAAAGGAAGTTTGTTCTAAAGTTCAGCAGAAGCTTAGTAAAACGAGCTCTGACCATTAGAAAGAGTTGACACTGAAATAGACACGAAGTTTAATTGTGAAGATGACCGCAGATTGCGTGAGGGTTTGTATTCCTTATATTTCGAATTTTCTTCTTTAAAAAAAGAATATCAAAAATGTCAAAGAAAATCACAGTAATCCTTAATTCTTCTTGTGAAAATGTTACAGAATATGCATCGGAAAATATCATTATTACTACAAGAAACGGCAAGTGCTTTTTTGTTTTAAATATTTTTTTTTTTTAAATTTTGTACGGTGGGCGTAGAAGGAAAGGTCAGCCCATGGACCTACTCGAGATGGTCAGCCGTAGAATTGTCTGATAGCCCATGAGTTTTAATGTGCGAGAAGCCTCATCCAATGCCTTGGGTTTGAATTTATGAGAAATTAATGTTTTCTATCGACCGGCCGTGCCATGACCCAGCCTTTCTTTTTTCTTTTTTCTCCCTATTTAGCTTACTAGTGGCGCTATAACTTACGGATTCTCTTGACGACATACGTTGCTTAAGATTAAGAAGTTGGTTTTAAGGTTTCCAAGTTTTCTGAAAGGTCATAAACGGTGATGCCCAACGTCATCGAAATTGTGGAAGAATTTCCGTCTGTCTGTCGACCACCCTCTCTCTTTTTTTTTTCCTAATAAAAAAAAGAGGTCCTCTAACTGTTAAAATATTATAATTAACCAGTTTTGTTCTGTCTATGGTTTCCCACATTGCAGTTATATACTGATCAAAATGAATGTATATTGCACTCTTGGCAATTATTTCGGCCTTCACATTTGGGCAATTACTCATATTTACAATAAGACAATCGGCGAAAAATAGATTAAAACACCCACCACTGTTGATCGAGACTGCAGGCGAACTTTTCATTGTGCTGTTTCATCGATTTATCCATTATGTATGGAAAGTCTCTTTTTGTTAAGCTTCAACTTTTACCATTACTGTTAAGCTTTTAGATGAAGCTACAAAAAGAGAATACCTGAAAGTTTGCTCTGGAACGCTTCCAAAAATAACGTCACATATAACAATTTCGTTTTATTCAGGGATCATAGATTTAAATGCGTCCGATTTAACGATTCAGGTATTTTCTGATCAATAGTAACGAATAACAGATTCTTCGAATCCCCACCGCATGTACAGCAGAAATTTGTATTTAAAGGTGGAAACTAGACAGTCATGTACACAGTTAATTAATGTTCAACGGATTGACGGATTGTATTTGAACAGGAGAAATACAATGAAACTGAAGATGAGAGTTTCCATGACAACTAAGCTGCCCATTCCTTTGAACCTATCCAATAGTCTAATGCACATTCTATCCCTATTTCCATGACGGTATGCCGTTGTTCTGGGTGAAAATGTTTACCTTATGAATCTCCGGAGAGATTCCGTGTTCTTGTTTGTGATTGCAAAGCGGAAAGTGCACGAACGCAGCTGCCAGACGTCTGTTTTTTGATGAATTGGAATTGAATGAACGGGGCTAAAGACCCCTTGCACACTGCCTCGTGGCGCTGCCCTGTGTTTGTGGTGCACAGCCCCTTGTATATAATCCAGTCCGATAAGCACAAACACAGCATTCGGACCATGGACGGTGCGCATGATGAGATCATGGACCTAGGTCCATAATGAGACGGAGAGCAGTGGCAGCACCACGCTTAGTAGTAGGTTCATGCTTAGACGAGGAAAGAGTATTTTCCAGTTTCGAGAGAAGATTAGAATCTGTGGGGTGGGGAGGGGGTGGGGTGGAATGTCTTCTGAAAAAAAGATCGCTTTTCAAAATCGAAGTGTGCCAATAAATAGCAGAAGTGTATGCACCATACTTTTAAGCCCCATGTTAATGAAGTCCAATGGTCACAGCTCTGCGTACAGTGTGTGTGATTTTTAGCGGGCCCGGGAAAATTCCTTAATCATTTTTGTTTAATTCTAAGATCTGAAAGTATACACCAGTTTGAATGTGCTTCATATTCAACTTTTGGCAATCGCTTCCTAGAAGTTTTTTAAAATCACAGTGGAGTGGTATATTCCAGAACTCAATTGTGTTTTTAAATTTTAAAACCGGCCCCCTGCATAATACTCAGTGTGTGCAGCTGTTGGAAGAAAAGAAAAAAACGAACTGACTCTGTCGATTTGAGAAGCAGATTTTCTTTCGTGATTCGCCTCGATGGGAGTACTTTGACTCGTTTCTCATCATGAACAATAGGTCCGTTCACAGATAACAATCAGTGCGATTTGGATCTCGATGTAAAGATCGATTTTTTAACCACCCCCCNTAAAAAAGTAAACTCTTTGAGTGACCGGTTTTACCATTCTCGTTCTCCTCAATAGACTTGTGTTATGAAAACCGTTAACGGATTTTGAAAATTTCGATTTCAAATCATAAATATCTTAATAATCAGACAAGCGATCGGCATGCAAAAGTCATGGGGTTCCTGACTGACCTAATGTTTTATAATTATTATTGCAGCATAGGCTTAATCCAGGATTTTCCTTCAGAATCTGAGACAAAGTTACCCGATACGATATGGCTTTACAATCACGTCTCGCCTGTCCTCCGTTACGTAATTACTGCTATGATTAGTCTCCAGTGACTAGTTACAACTTCTGTTCTGTCAAAACAATGGAATCTAATGCATTGCATATCCTTGACACAAGGGAATCAACGTCGACAAGTAATTGGCAGTGCGTTACAAAATACTATGCACCAGGGAATTCATTATCACGATAATTGAACTGCATTACAAGCTGACAACAATTATTTGTTGTTCTCAATATTTATATCAATAAGAAAAAGTTGAATGATATAAAAAAAAAAAAATTTAAATAAGAGTAAGCAACAAATGCGTATACTGACAGGACACTCTTGCCTTTAATACTATATGTTAATGCGTCAAGATCTTAAATCCGAGGTGATTATTTTTCAAAAACGTGCGTGTGTGTTGTCTATATAAGAATTGTATGTGTTTAAGAATTGTTGAGTTATATAGAGTCTAGCAGTTATTGACTCAATTTCAATTTCAATTGTGAAGTTTATTTACTTTGTGTACCTATTTGCTTCGATGTTGTTTGAATTGATAACCTGGATAAGTTATCCTTTTGGTATCCCTCCGTTGCATTCGATTGTACATGTATCATTTTGTCCACTTGTATGTATTGTTTGTGGAGAATAAGAATCAACTAAATCAAAAACAAAATCAATTCCATTCAATTCAAACACTTAATATTAAAGTGAGTGATGACTTGTGACAAAGCTGGTGATATCCCATTGATTTATTATCTAATCTTTTTCTCAGTCCAAAGGTATATTAAATCTTATCCTACCATTCATTTGATGATCCTACCATTCCGATGATACTTGAAGAGCTTTCTTTAGAAATCATTTCTTCTTAAAGTCGTAAATAGGTTAAGGAATATCTAGGTCTTAACCCATTCCTTATTAGAACCAGGTTTCCTGTAGTAAATCATATGGGTATGAGATAAATCAGGGGTTTTTGGGTTAGAACATCCTTACTATCTCAAGTCATTAAGTGACGTATGATGTCTGCAGCCTGAGGATATTAAACAACAAGAAATCTGTCGATTTCCGTGGCATATTTGAAGGTGATGGATGAGGTTGCCCCCTGAAAACCCAATCTGGCATACCTAAAGTTCATAAAATGTTCTAGTGTAGCTTCCCTCTACAATTTTTCTAAAGTACATAAAAAGACAACTGGAAATGTATCTTCGCCTTTTTTATTCTGTAAAATTCCATTATACATTGTGTCCCTCTTCCCGATACAACATCCTTTATCCACCTCTGAATTTCATTCCAAATCCTGTGACCATGTTACAATGAGTGATGAATGTTTTAGTGAATAATTATTTTCGCGATCTTCTTCAGTAGGACTTGGACATTCTTGACTGGAAAAGAGGATTATACGGATCAGCTGATTTCGAGGACTTCACGACTCTCTTTACGTCAGAATAATGAATGCATAATGTCAACTGTCTGACGCTACCGCACTTCTAGTTAATGTTTAACGGAACTAGCATCACCTTCTTCTTTGTCGTTTTGTGACGTTTCATTTAATGAAACTAATATTATTTGACAAAGTGAATTTAGAAACCGTCCGTAAATTATTAAACAATCAAGATTCGGCGTGCTGGTCAACAAAAAAAGGACGGCAGTTTTAATATTCGTTATCATCTAAAAATAATTCTTGATGAGTTTTGTGAACATTCTAGGTGATACATTAATCGTGAAATAAAACTTAAAATATTTATCTAAAACATTTTTTTATATTAATGGCATGGAATCTGACATTTGTCAGTATGTACGAGAACCTGACTAAAGTTTGTTTGCTGTTCATGAAGATTGAAAGGTTGTAGTGGTACGCACAGCCTTCTTGCACGTCTATACCCACACACACACACATTTACACACAACAATCGCCCTAGCGAAAACTACAGCATATCATGTTATGCAAATAATACGAGCACCAGTGACAAACATGAGAGTTTAATTACAAACACAATACTATTTTTGTTCTGTATAAAGTGTTTTGCAATTCCAATAACACAAACAAAGGAAATGTGATTAATCATAACCCAGTATGTCCTTCACGAACGTTTGGCGCCGTTTAAGTTGAAAGGATCAGATAACGGGTAACTGCACGTAAGACCTACTACATACCATTGACATGAACTATAAGCGCTATGTAATAACGCAACAAATAAACCTAGGCCTGACGCTATATCTTAAAATAGGATAAATATACCGCATGGGGTCTACCATTGAATACATTTCATTAAAAGACATTTGTGAAATAATAATGATGATAATAATAATTGTAACTTATATAGCGCCAAATCCATTCTGTAGAGCGCTCAAAGCGGATGTAGAAATAATTAAAAAAATATACAGAAGCGTTTTTACAGGATTTTTAAAGGAATACGAGGTTATACACTTGTTGATGTCTTCAGGAAGGCTATTCCATAAAGTAGGACACACGTGACCAAATTATCTCCCCCCCCCCCCCCCTATTTTTTGCAACTTTAGGAATCACTAGAAGACCGGAAGTGGATGAGCGTAAAGATCTCAAGGGTTGTACTGTTTGAATTCGGATTAAAGAAATATTGTATTGGGGAGCAAAACCGTGGAGGCAGTGGAATAACCACACCCTATACCTTCCATGACTACGCATCCCTCATATATCAACACTACTGTCCCGAGGCTGAGCTTGGCAGTTTACCTTACCCTCTATCTCATATTGACTTTGATAGTCGCACCAATCCGACCATCAATATTCAATCAATAAACTTTGGGAATGCATTTTCATCAGGCGACGACACCAACTGCCAGCCAAGTTGGATTATCATCGCACATGATTCTTTACAATTAACGTCATAATTGTTCGATGACGTGCAAGCGTTAGATATCGAGCCAAGGCCAAGGATGACAGTCGAATGACGTTGGAGGCGGTCTGTATATATTTGTTATTATGGGATGGTTTCCAGAACAGCATACAATGTGTATTCATTGAGATAATTTCATACACACAATGGGCACAGCCATTTATGTTTTTATAAATTTGGCGTTTTTATATCAATTTTCAAAAACGTACTTGAGGTGTGAACTAAGTAAGATATATCCATGATAAGTAAACAAAATAGGTCAGATCGGAAAAACGAAGAATGGTAAGATTTTAACCGGATATTTTTGACAATGTTTTTACCTTTAAAGAAAAGAGAGGGGAAAAAGAAGAAACAAAAAAGATAATTATTTAAACATTTGCATCAATGATGCATCATTCATTTATTTCAACAAATCCTCCTTTTTGATGGGTTCCCAGTAGAAGAAAAAAACTAGATAAACGAATGAATGAACAATTCTTGTACAGACATTGAGTTTTATTTTGGCGCTCGCATTAAATGCTATTCACCGAACACCGATCTGACTACGATCCAACTATAGAATTTGCTATTATAGCATTCAATATGAAATTGAATCTTCATGATCAAGGATCTAAAAAACAAATCTTTCATAAAATCGAAATTCTAAGGTATTGCTTTTTTCTTTGAAGAAAGGAAATGGAAATGGGCTACGACTCGTAGTGACATTAGGCCAGTAGTGGGATTGTCTATACGATTTGGCTTTAATCCTGATAACAAGGTTGAATTGTACTAAATTCCTTAGAAAACTTAAAATTGTAAGTATTCGTACCATTATTTAGGATTCGTGGGGAAGAGGTTTGTTTAGATTTCTATATCTAATACAATTACGATTTCTTCGAAAATCGCAGGGGGATCGTGTATTGTTCGTTGAGCCTTCAGCGCAGGTGAAAACTTTATCGAGATTACACCTTTGGTGTACCGTGTATTACTCGTAGCACTTGCTCATTCTATATACAGTTTTTTTTTCGTTACACCCATGACAAATAGGTCTCATGACCCTGTGTAGAAGGTCCATGCCCTAAGTCAGGTAAAGGCAAGCGCGTTGTTGCTAACATCCCTGAAGCAATAGACCTCGTCTAATTGGATTAATTAGTAGATACTGTCTCGCTAGGAAGATCTCGTTAGGCTTCATTAAAGGCAATGGCAAACGGTAGGGGCTCGTGTTTTAAATCAGATATCATAAAGTATTTGTTCTTTTTTTAGAGGTGTCTCGGACGAGTGGATATGTCACCGGACTGTGGATCACAAGGTCCGCGGTTCAAGTCCCACCGCGGCACTAATGTCCTTTGGCAAGACATTGATCTACATTTGCCACTCTCCACCCAGGTGTTAAATGGGTACCCGGTAGGATGCGAAAGCTAATGTGCTTAGATTAGCAAGTGTGCGCTTGTAAAAATGACGCCTGGCTGGAATGCTCCCCAGGGAGATGACCGGGGTAATAATATATGTATCTGTAAGGCGCTTTGATAGGGCCCTCCTGAAAAGCGCCATATAAGAAATAGTTATTATTATTATTATTGTTATTATTAGGATGGGGTTCATTGAATCAAGTTAATCAAACCTCTGCCTACTGGTACTGGACGGTCCACGTGTTAAGCCTATGGGAATAAGATAATTCAGAAGTGATCGGGTTAATAAGTAGATCATATATCAAATTATTTCAAGGAATTATCATTAGAATTGTTTTTCGAATATTATACAAATGTGTACAAGTTTGATTCTATTCCATATTGATGAGAGTAAAGTCCCCTTTTCAGCGATGATTGAGAGAGAGAGAGAAAGAAAGAAAGACAGACAGAGAGGGAATGGGAGAGAAAGAGGAGGGGTGAGACAGGTAGACAGAACGAAAGAGACAGGGGAAAAGGAGATGGGATGGGAAGGAGAGGCAGACAGACATACAGAAATAAAGTGTGAGAGAGCTAGAGAGAGAGAGAGAGAGAGAGAGGGAGAGGACGAGGACAAATGTGTATCAGTGAGACCAAGGATTTGCTGGTATCTCCTTGGTGAGACCACGGAGCTTTTCCTCAAGTTAACGTGATAATGACATGGTATGCATATGAACAAACACTGGATGTTCGCGGAATCTGCAACAAGACACTGGTGAGTCCTTTAATAACGTGCACTCTCTTGTATCATGTGTACACAAATACACATGAAGTATGTTTGCCCAATCTGCGGGAAGGACATATTTACAATACATACAAATGGTAATTTTGATATATCGAAACTCGAACGCTACTTTCCATTTTTTTTCTTCATCTATGATGTACGCTGTAGAGCATTAACAATGTAAAATGATTTTCCGATGTTAAAGTTGTATGACTCTTGTCCACGAATTGCAAGGTTATTTGTCATGTTTGCAGAATTCATGTTTCGGGAAGGAAAATGTGGCCCTTCCTTTTTTTTTTTTTTTATATATTGAATATACTATTCATGCTATTTGCCCTGCCTAAAAAACACACTTTTATGACATGACATTCAAACACATGTGCCACTCCCCACCCAGGTGGCAATAAGCTGGGGTAATAATAATTGCAGGGCGCTCAGGGATGGGGCTTCTATGGGTAGAACAAAATAGTTATGATTTATATCATTATTATTGTTATCATTAATATTATAATTAGTAGAAGTAGTAGAAGTTGCAGTAGTAGTAGTAGTAGTAGTAGTAACTGTAGTAGTAGTAGTAGTAGTAGTAGTAGTAGTAGTAGTGGTAGTATAAAATGTTATCATTATGTTACAAGTATTATTATTATAATTATTATTATCATCACTATTGTTACCATAATCATCATCATCATTAGTGTTGTCATTATAGCAAGAGGCAACCGTCTCTTCAGAATAATTATTTCTAAATCTATCATTCGATCATAGCAACAGCACTCCGATCGTAGTGATGGAAGTCTTGAAGATTATTGTTCTGCAATAGATTTTAAAAACATTATGCAATCAAAAGCAAAAATATACTTTTTCTGACAGTTTCTTTTCACATCGACCAAGCCATTCGTGAATCGAGTGTTTTCATAACTGAATTGTCTTTAAAATAATTTAGCTGGAATGGGATAGAGACGTAATTGGCAGGCTTCCTGATTTAGCCATATTGCTGCCAATATCCCAGGGACATTTAGTTATCACGTTGTACTGCGTATCAACCCCCAGAACCCTCGTAATTGAGTAAAAGCTCACGAGCACTCACTAATGTTTAGGAAGGCCGCATATCCCCTGTTTATAGAGATATAATTGAGTTTCCAGCTCGTTCATTAAAATGTAATAACTGACAAATTATTGTTAAAGGACATTCATTGTTAAGATGTCCTCAACCCCTATAGAAGGGCCCTAGAGTTGGATTCTGACAATGAGGACAACAATTATCTAGAATATTGCATGGAAATTTACTCTGGTTATTCAAGCAATAGGGATTCAAAGATTTGATATTTGCCAAACTCAGTAAACAATGAAGAAATGGATGATGACAAATTAAAAGGAATTTCGTATTGTTTTGAATTTCCTCTGCCTTAAGCAGCCCCTTGAATATCAGTAATTATTCCCATAATGTGATAGAGCACTCCCATGAACCCAATACAATGTATGACTGCTTTATTTGTATGAAAAATAAGAAGAAGTAATATACATTTTATTATTTCCTTGTTGAGCTACTGACTATTTTGCCCATATTACATGTATGAAACATAGAGGCTACTGAGATTCAGTGCAATAAACAATTTCTTGGTAATAACTAATATGCATTCATTTCCGCCATCCCGGGAATTGAGTGGCCTATTTCAGTGCATCATTCTACCATATTTCATGTTATTGATTGCAATAACAAACTTTTCCCATTATTTCCTCATTCCATATATACACAAATAGATAATTCAACGAAATAAAGATCTTCTCTACACGGATACAAAAACCAAGCATATTCCAATGAACATGTATAATGCAAGTTGTAGCATTTACGTTGTACATGGATCTAATTGACAAGCATTTATTTTATATTGTGTATTGCAAAAGTGAGTTTATGCGGTCTTTGTAAACTGTAGGACATGGATAGATGATGCACTTCCTCGTGCTCAATCATTAACCCGCCGACTTATTGTGGTATTCTCAACTCAAATGCTGACAGACGGTAGTGGTTATATTTTACCAAATTTCTCATTATTTATCTTAATTTGATCTTTAGGAATGATGTATTTCAATTTTTTGTTTTCTTCTTCTTCTTTTCAAGTAAATGTTATTATTACTTCTGCGCCTGGTGCAATCAATTGTCAAGCCTTACTGGCTTTTACGGATGCACCATTTTCCATTTATATTTTGAATGCTGTTATGTCAATTTTATATGTAATCTTGATATTGTTATATGTTATTAAATTCCATATTTTATCTGTGTATATATTGTCATGATGATGGAAATAAATTTCAATTCAATTCGATTCAAATTGGTCTATCGACTTGTACAAGGTGGATGGCGACAGGTTATGCCATTCGGCATTTTGTTAAAGACAAATCTTACAAAAGCTAAATGCTGTTTGTAATAAAATTTACAGTTACACGTACAATATCATTTCAAATTCACAAATTTTAGAAACGTGCAACTATGGCATCGGAATTGAAGTGTAAGGGTCGTGCTTTTATCAAAATTGTGGGTTGTCATGACCTAATTATATGATTGTCTGGTATTTTAGATGGGACAGGATATAAGTAGGTTGAGAAATTTGAGATGTATATAATTTAATTGCTATTCAGGGAAAACCCCGAACTTGAAAGTTCTCTACTACTGGCTATGCTGACGGTGTTTTAATTAGATTAATTATGTTTAATAGTCAAAACAGAAACACAGTCTGATGAGGTCTTGCATCAAGTTTCAAGACTAATATTAATAATAATAATAATTACAAAGAATGGTTTCAATAATTTACAGACTTTTTGAATTACTTTTAATTTCAGATGTAATTTAATAACGCACTAATTGCTTACCCGGGATGCATGAAACAGTGTCTACATTTACGTCCTGGGGCGAATTCAAGTTCTTAAAGTAACATAGAAGAGCCCCGTGTAAAATCTTAAGAACGCCCCGACCAATACAGGGGGGGGGGGTCAATATTTTCAAGTTACATAGAGGGGCTAGGTGTCCGAAGGCAATGCAGGGGCGGATTCTGAATTTAGCCATTTCATATAGATGGTGGGGGCGTGTAGAATTGTTATAGGAGCGCTCCAAGTCAAAACAGAGACGCGCGCGCCACCCCCCCCCCC
>BEXV01000807.1:98334-109160 GCA_003118195.1 Hemicentrotus pulcherrimus | reverse complement strand
CAATCGGTGGCCTTGTTGAATCGCTTTTCATTTGATCAAGGTGATGATAAAGATTAAGAGCAGATATTTATATAATAATGATTATGATTTGAAGCATTTATATGCCGCCATATTTCGCTTGGTTTGTGGTATACATGAATTATACGCGTTACTTCGAATCATCGGGTCGTTGCTTCGGGTCGGTTACCGCGGTACCTGACCTTTGGTAAAAACATGCCCCTTTATTCACGAAATACCGGGGTTTATGTTTGTGAAATAAACCACTTTTATCTACAAATGGTCTGGTCATGTTAACCAGACACTCTGTGAAATCCCTACGGCAGGTCGCATCCTTAAGGTTCATCTTCACATGATCTTCCGTTTTTGTTTCACGTAAGGTCTTGTAACGCGACCACGCGACTGGACGCGATTACCCGATGCTTTGAAGTAAGCCAAATAATACTGTTGAGAAAATGCAATGAGCAAAGCGGATTGAAAAAAGATAAGAATCTAAACGTTTTTAGTTCACGAAAGTGCAATCGCCTAAGAGATCAGTATATATATTCTGAGTGGGTATGAATGGATAGGTAAAGAGGAAGGGGGATTTTTCTGGCGCGTCGGACATGAAGGATGTCATTAGAACTGTTCTTTAGATGAGCCACTGCCTTTTGTCTCAGTGGCTAATTCAGTCTTCTATGGCCTGGGGAGGGAGTGGAGAGAACAAGACTAATAATAGTATCTGATAAGTAGAAGTGAGCAAAGTAAATTTCAGTCTAAAATTGTTTTCGGGGCACAATAAGAAGGCATATTCTTTTATCTGTGTGTTATCATTCCACTTAAGGTTTAGGGCTACCCTAGGAACGCCAGATTTATGTAGGTTTCCCTGGGGTGATGCGCGTCTCTCACCTCTGGATCGGCTACTTTGTCTTTCAAATCGCTAGTACAATTGATAATGTAAAAGGGATTTCCTTCGAATTGAATTCATCTTTATCATTGTGAACTTGTACTGTTTGAAGCAAATAGTAAGGTAACCTAGCTTTTAGTGAGTCAAGTACACTGGTGCCCCAAATAATGAATAATAATTCATCACCTATATTTTTAATGAAATGATTGTTGCATGGTGGATTGTTCTTGATAGATGAAACTCAAATCTGCTCAGACCTTTTTTTGATCAATCTGTATATGACTCTTCAGATTTATCAATAAAGTCTGGTTACAGTCAAACCTGTTTATAGCGACCGCCGAAGGGAACACAAAAAGTGGCTTTTGTAGACAGGTGGCCTTTGTAGACAGGTTACTTTAGTACATGTTTCAATGAGAAACCATTTTCAAGGGTAACAATAAATGTGTTTGTTGTAGACAGGTGGTCAGTAAAGCAGTTTTTACTGTACCGTGTGAGTCAAAAATGGTTTACACCTTGATAATTATATCAACAATCACCTATGAACAGTAAACTATTATACATCATACGGTTTTTGTAGTAAAAAAACATGTTGTCATAATCATTTCATAAAAAGAGGTAGAGAAATAATATTTCAAATTTATGGACAACGGTGCAGCATAGACAAAAATGTTAATGCTTGCCTTTAAGACCCGTTGACTACTGAATCCCTTCATTTCCATAGGCTTTATACAGGGGCCATGCGGTTCCAGGAGGTTATGGGTTAACGTCCCTGATCTGAGCTCGCTTTTATTTACACTTCCTTTTTGTTTCATCACTAGGATGACTATCTCGATCAGGAGAACGACCAGGATGTGACATTCGACGACGAGATCTGCCGACCATGCTGGTCCCAACGAGGCACGGCCGACATAACCCAAGACGAGAACGACCAAGCGCATTCCGGTCAAGATCAATCCCTTGAGATCATCCAGCTTGACGAACCGTCTTCACCCGAGATCGTCGAAGGGGTCGCTGGCGGCCGTCGGGATCAGCCTTTCATAAATGAGACCGTTCACGCCGCGGGAGACGGAGAGAACAAATCAGGACGGCAGGAAGGCGTTACAATCCACGTGGTCAGCGAAGAAGTCCCAGCGTCGGTGATCTCCGTTGGGGAGTTAAAGAACGGAGAGCCTTCCCCCATAACCGGTGATCAACGACCATCGAATAATTCTCGACGAGAGAGTCACGGCATGACCGTGATCACGTCGGTGGCCGTCAATGTCTTCGAATCCCCGCAAACATTGGACTTTTCGCCTTGCGTTGAACGACGTCAGAGCGTTCCTGCTGACGTATGAATAACACGGATCATGTGACCAAATGTGGAGGGACTTCCTTAAGGGATGACAAGTGACTCATTGACCTCTCTTGCGTAATCATACGAAAAGAGTTTTCTGAATAATAATTCGCAAGACATGCTTTGAAATATCTTGCCTAATTACTTTGGAATATTGTCTTGCCAGAAGTGCATAAAAATATACATAATAGGTTTTTTCCTTACTTAATATGCGAACAATGTATAAGATTAAATTTTGGACAGCAACGACCCCTTCCACATTTTTATTTTTAGGTTCAGATTACATAGCTGACATTGATTTAAGCCCCCATTTTGTTAAAGCTCTGCATTCCCCATCTAAAGAGAAAGTATGAGATAATTAAAGATTTCTCTAGTAGTAATGATATTAAGAACGTTTGAATAACATACTTGGCATTTTGAGGGTTTTTAAAGTAATAATTCAATAGTAGATGATCTTCGGAATGTTTTCAGAAGAGGGAGTGCATTAAATCTTCTATACGTATGAGGCGGAGGGTTAAGGGGCAGTAGCCCGGGGGTTGCTGAAGTTCCTATATTCGGGAAACCAACATCCGCAACAAGGTGCCGGAATATCATCATATTCGAGATGCCCAACTTATCTCATAGTTGGATTATAATGTGCATTTCTTTTGGAATGTTTACTCCAAAAAGTGCCGCTGAATTAATTTTCGAACTTCCTTCCTGCTAAAACAAAAGCGACTCAGCGAGACCAATCTATTCTTTGGTGTTAGATGTCTCCCTCTTGGCTAAGAGGATTAGCAGCAAGGTCAAAGGGGAAACCCCCTCCCACTGCCCCCCCCCCCTCCTCTTCGCATTGCGAAATTTTGCAATGTTAACATCGTTTTAACAACTAAAGAGGTCCACCGGCTGAATAAGACGGAGTGAATAAATTGTATATGAGTAGATACATCAATGAAATGTAAAGTATAGGGGTGGATATGACAAATATGAATTTGATTGTGGGAAGAGGGTGATACATTCTCCCCTCCCTCATCACCGCCACCGGGCCCTAATCTACCTTGTCACTTTATATTGTATTCGACTCCAAGGTGAGACCCTACCCCCCCCCTCCCCGTCAATACTTGATCGATACTACCCCCAAAGGGCCAATTTGTCGTCACCCATCTTAAGGCAGTTTATTTAGTGATTGATATCGCTGCAATAAGTAGATAACCAAAGAAAATTATATTTGACCATAACTTAATGCAATACTTTAAATATAAATTTCATTTCATAAATTCAAGCTCGTATCAATATCGTACTACATTTTCTTCTTGTTAAAAGAAGAGATGTGCGTTACTATCGTGGCACCCCGAAGTGAACAAATTGTAATCAAGTGATGGAAGGGTGTGAACGGTGGGTGTATTCTTTTCATTGCCCTTTTGCAATTTCCCTTTTGTTTCTTCTTCTCTTTCTCTCTATCTTTCTCTTCTATTTCTTTCTCTCTTTCTTTCTCTCTCTCTCTTCAATTCATTGCCCTTTTGCAATTTCCCTTTTGTTTCTTCTTCTTCTTCTTCTTCTTCTTCTTCTTCTTCTTCTTCTTCTTCTTCTTTTCTTCTTCTTCTTCTTCTTCTTCTTCTTCTTCTTCTTCCTTTCTCTCTCTCTCTCCTTCTTTTTCATTCACCTTTCTCTTCCACTTGCTCTTTCTCTTTCCAATGCCAACCGCTAATCTTTGCCGCAGAAAAAAAAAACAAGAAGAGTACCAAAACTGTTTAATGTTGACCAATGCACATTGTAGAATAGCACAAAGTATTTTTTTATTATTATTATTGCACTTTATACAATAAATGGACATTTAGAAATACAAGACTTGAAAGTTGTCATATTGAGGTACTTAATGTCAATGGATATCAATTAGTTCCAATATATGTTTTATATTTTCTACACATATGTACTATTTAGGTTCTCAATAAAGATTAAATAAGAACATGCTCTGTTTCTATTTGTATCTTTATTCCGTTGTTGTTGTTTTAGTTTTAAGGCGTGTATTATTCAATTATGTATATTTACGCCACATGTTACGTATTCTGGTAGCTTCCTTCTAGGATCAATGGGAATTCAATACAAAAGTACAACACAGTATATATATAACCAGGTACACTATAAACATGCAAATATGAACATTAACAAGATAAAGGCATAATTTCAACCTTTGGACAAGGCTATCGACTACTTCGTGCAACTATGCCTATGAATAATAAAACATGACTTTGAAAAACATTTACATTTAAATTTCTATAACAAAACTACCTAACCAATACAACAAAACCAGTTGTTGATAACAGTTGCATTGAAATAATAACAAGGTGACATAAAAACTATGAAAACACATTTTTCATCTTGGCAAGAGTAAAATAATAATGATGAGTATTTGTAAAGCGCCATATTCATTTTGCTCAAGGTGCTGAGTGTGTAAAATATAAACTATACTTAAATGTAAATTACAATAAATAGTACATAAACAATAGAAATAAGAGTAAAATAAATTACATTGAAAAAATAATTTGACAAAAATATACACTAGTGAGTTATACATGAATGACATAGATGAAATGTTGAAATATTGAATTAATCAAAAGCAGTTTTGTAAAGGCAAGGTTTGAGAGAAAATTTGAAAGGGTTTACACTTGCTATTTCTTTAATAGCCTGGGGCGATTGATTCCATAAAACAGAGCCCCGTGCCTGGGGCGATTGATTCCATAAAATAGAGCCCCGTTTCATAAACATTGTTTATCAATAACAAATACAAAATTTCTACGAAAATTTAGCTCTCAGCCAATCAGATGCCACGATTTCAGTAGCTTATAACAGTTACTGAATCTTGTTATTGTAACGACTTTTGTGAAACAGGACTCTGATCTAGCTTGTGCAACAGATAATTCCCCCATGATTTTGTTGTTTTGGGGACTACAAGATGAGAAGAGTTTGAAAATATGAGTTATAAAGGGGGATTAAGTAAAGTTTACTATTAAAGTAGAATTGTACCAGACAATAATTACATCCAGACTAAATAGACTCATTCAAGGAATAAATTCACACAAGGTACCCATTCACTACACCTGGGTGGAGAGTGGCAAATTTACACTTATGTCTTGGCAAAGGACACGCATACAAGGCTGGGACAAACTATTTCATCCACAGCTTAGTGATGTATCCACCAGACCTCTAGCATGAATGACAACAAACAGTTCATTTTACTTCGAGGGAGCCATCAGGTTTTTGTTTTCCCTTAGTGAATGCACTGTGGACTTCTCCTGAGGTATCCCTGACCTATCATTTAGGAATGAAGCCTTTTCTCTTCGGCATGACGGCTACAACAGACGACTCCCAGTTCCCTGTATTGTAATACTTCAGCAGGATATCAAACACTGCAATTTAGAAAGAAAATTTGTATTTTGTATTTATTAACATTTATTTATCTCAACGGTAAAATATGAAACACAATGTATAAATTATATATGTAACAATGATTTCAACATAGAGTATACAGTAACAAATTCAGAAAACAGAAGGAGGCGAAACACCCGAAAAGCATAGCTTGAGCCTGGAATGCCCATAATAATTTAACACAGTTACTGAAAGACCATACATGTACAAGTCAATATACAGGGCATTGTTGTTTATTTTGTTTTTTTGTAACAGCAATCAGTCAACAACTGACTATAATCACCAATGCCTTCCTTTTTAATATTAATTTCCTTCTTTTTATTTTTTCTTTCTTTTTTAAATATATAATGTGGATAACAGTGTAACAAATTATAGGCTTCTCTCTCTCTCTCTTTCTCCCTTTTTCATGTTTATTACCAAAACAAGGAATCAAAATGAAAAAAAAGAAGAAAGAAGAACAACAAAACAATTTGTTTTACGAAAGCATCATATCATTTTTTCTCTCTTCCTCTGTCTCGACACAACACAACACTCTCTCATTCCCCATATGTTAGCGTGGATGTGTCCGGAAAGGACATTTTGCTGACCAAACCATACAGATACAGATACAATGACGTCTCAACGCTGTCGCTCTACTTGTAGTGTTTCACTGAACTGTCAACACTCTGTACCGTAGAAGCGTAACTTCCAAAACCAACATTGAAACAGGACTCATTTTCAGGGTTCCGCCAATTTCAATGTAGACCTTCAAGCTATCATCAGCGAGAAGGCAGGGAATAACTACAAAACTATTGTGTCAAGTACCTTTGAAGCAAGCCTTTTTAACAATTAAAAAAAAAAACTTATATCTTCTTGAAGGCTTTGTGGAAACGTTCTCACATACATGCACTATGTCACAGAATTATGTATCTATTTTGCTTGTAAGTTTGAGGGAAAAGGTGACAGACAACTAGTTGTCCTCATGAAAAGTTTTGAGAAACAGAGGTAACCATTTCTCCATCTTGATCCCTCCTTTCTCCTTTTTCCTCCCTAACCCTTCTTGTTATCATCTAACTATCTCTCTCTCTCCCTATGTTTTTTCTCTTCCTCTGTCTCAACACAGCACAACACACTGGCCTTCCCCACCCCACCCTCTCTCTCTCCTTCTTTCTCTATCATTCTTTTCTTTCTCTCTCTCTCTCTCTCTCTCTCTCTCTTTATTTACTTTTCTCTCATTCTCTTTATTTTTTTTTCTCTCTCTCTCTCTCTTTCTGTCTCTCTTGCTTTCACTCCCCCACTCCCTTCTCCCTTCATCCCATCCTCTCTCTCTCCATATCTCCAGACTTTTTCTCACCTTGGTTTATGGCAAGGACTTGGCTGAATGTTCCTCTCTCTGCATGCTTCATGCATCTTGATATAGGTAGCTTGGCAGTATGGAAACCTCTTTTTTTGGCAAGGTCAAAAGTCATATTCTGCATTAAAGAAAAAAATACAAACGTTTATTCCACCATTTTCAATCCCTGCATTCTCATACAATGAAACACACAAAGACAAGGGAGACATGAAATGTGGGCTTCACATGTGTAAGCAAAGGATACACGTTTCATTGAATTGAATTGACATTTATTTCCATCATCATCACAATACTGTATATAAAAAGATAAAAGATGGAGTATCATAACAGATAACATTTAAAAAATAATCATGTTTAATTTTGACATTATAATATTCAAAGTATAAAGAAAACACAAAAGTATTTACTATGGAAAATGGTGCATCTGTAAAAGCAAATAAGGCTTGACAATGTAATACACCAGGCACACAAGGAATAATAACATAGGGTGTATGAAAAAAATGACTGCAGAGAAAAACTATTCAAGGAAAAATAATGTGGCCTTTTCACTTTTCAGACAGGTGATCTTTCTATATAAGTAGTTCACTATTAAAAGCAACTTAACAAAGCATGTGCCTGCAAAAGCTATTTCATAAACAGCAAATTTTGACAGTGTCAAGCAGTTTCAAACATCTTCGGACAAGACAGAATGCAGGTTTCTCTCAGACATGAAATGGAAATGTTACAGATTGGAAGACGTATACCGTGTGAGTAAAAAAAAAGTTTACACCTAGAAAACTGATAATTATTTTTTAAATAATCAATGAACAGTTAATTATTATACATCTTATGGAAGAGTGTTTTAATCCAAATCATTTGGTATCGCTTGTGTTTATGCTTGGATGAACAGGAGGTATTGTTTGCGAGAGTGCAAAAATCGACTTGCGCCAAAGCGATACCTACTGTATGTATTATGTTGGGATTAGCGGAGTGAGAGAATGAATTGAATGTATCAAATGAATTGCATTGCATATGCTTTTTGCAGAAGCAAAGTCACACACACGCCCACAAAATGTTGGTTGATATTTTATATTCGATTTTTGATATGTGTTGCATGATCAATTGTGTTAGGGATCTGCAAAGACCGAATTAATACCCAAATCCCAATTGTTTTATTCAAACATCACCTACATGTAAGCAACTTTGGCGCAATTCGAATTTTGCACTTGAGCAAAAAATGCCTCCTGTTCATCCAAGCATGAACACATACCACACAAAAGTGATACCAAATGATTTGTGATAAAATACTCTTTTATAAGATGTATTATAATTTACTGTTCATAGATGATTTTAAAATGATTAGCAATTTTCTAGGTGTAAACATTTTTTGACTCACACTCCCTAAAACATTTCTTTGTTTAAAACAAAATAGCTTATTGTCCAGTTGTCAATGCGCGTATATTCATCCATCAAATTGATGAATATTCTGGTCAAAAGAATAAATAAATGACCTCTCAAGAAACTTACAGTTAATACTGATTCATCCACTAGTCCACCGATGATATACACTTTTCTGTCCTGGATTTCAGTTAAAACTGAAATAGAACAAAACAAGGTACAACAGGGGAAAATCATTCTTGTCGCATGTGAAATAACAGAGAAACAGTGAGTGAAACTCATTTAATGTAATTGAATCTTTTGTTTTGTTTAAATTTGGTGTAAATAATCACCAAACCAAAAATAATATATTCACAGGGGATAATGATTCTAGCTGCACCAGTTTGATCTGTTACTCCTGAAAGTAATGTATGGTGTTGGTGAAGGGAGCAACATGAATAATAAAGATAAAAGCAAAAGATGGATTTGGACCCTTTTCACAAAGCCTTTTTTCAATGACAAATGACAAAAATAAGTGACGAATCTGCTGATAACCAATCAGAAGCAAAGATTTCACTAGCTTATAATAATAATAATAATAATAAAAACGTTACTTATAAAGCGCTTACCACCGAAGTCTNCTTCTCACCTTGGTTTATGGCAAGGACTTGGCTGAATGTTCCTCTCTCTGCATGCTTCATGCATCTTGATATAGGTAGCTTGGCAGTATGGAAACCTCTTTTTTTGGCAAGGTCAAAGGTCATATTCTGCATTAAAGAAAAAAAGACAACAGCTTATTCCACCATTTGCACTTTCTGCGTTCTGGTACAATGAAATATATAAAAACCACTCAAGGGAGACATGAAATGTGGGTTTTAGATGTATAAGCACATGTTCATTTAATACACCTTTCCGAGAATTGAATCAAGTGGAATTGAATCGAGTGGATCGATTTGAATTAATTTGAATTGAAATGAATTGACATTTATTTCGATCATCATCACAATATATACAAAGATAAAATATGGAATTTCATAACAGATAACAATATCAAAATAAAAGGTAAATATAAATAAATAAACCATAGTACAAAATGGTGAATCTGTATCACATATAAATTGATCTAATATAAAGAAAATATGAAAATATAAACTAAAGTAAAATGGAAAATGGTGCATTTGTAAAAGCAAATAAGGCTTGACAATGGAATATAACAGGCAGTGGCACACAAGTAATAATAACATAGGGTGTTTAAACTAAAAAGAATTGCAGAGAAAAAATATTTAAGCAAAAATGGTGTGGCCTTTTCAGTCAGGCGATCTTTCTACGCAAGTAAAAAGCAGTTTACAAAGCATGTGCCAGTATTCAAGATTAAGTTGAGTTCTGGTCATGGGATTGCATTGTGAAAGAAACAGTGTGGAATCTATCGGAAAAGGTTGATCATCTAGTATACAAGTATTTGTGTGTATTGCAAGGTTCTGGAATCATATTCAAAATGATAAGAAACTAACAAGCACTGTACACAGAATGATGTACATGGGACTACACGAGCACATGGCGAAAAAAACCTCCCCCCGATTTTTATGTATTTTATGTCATATTTAGAATATGAAGGCATTTGAAGAGCCATGCTTTTCAAGGAACATGTTTAATCTGATGTTCTTCCACCCATGCATAATAACAATGATAACGCTCACAAATTATTTTTTACCTCTTCCCAGAACTCAACCTTCTCTTTAAAAAGCTATTTCATATTCATAACCAATACATTTTGACAATGTCAAGCAGTTCCGAACAGCTTCAGACAACACAGAATGCAGGTTTCTCTCGGCGATGGAATGGAAAGGATATAGATTGGATGTAGGATATATTTTTTTTCTGAACCATTTGTTTGAAACAAAATAATTAGGATAATTGTCCGGTTGTCCAATTGGATGTGGGCTAACTTGGACTCAGCGACGACTTGGTCCGCTGCATATACGGGTGCCAAGCTGTCCCAGCATAGCCTAACTATAACCCTAACCCTAATGCTAAACCCTATCCTAACCCCAGCCCTAAACCCGAACCCTAACCCAAACCCTCAAATATTTCATGAATTCAATAATGCCGGGACCGAGTTAGCCCGACTCCGTCCAATTGTGTGTATATTCAAATTGATGAATATTCTGGTCAAAAGAATAAATGAATGACATCACAAGAAACTTACAGTTAATACTGATTCATCCACAAGTCCACCGATGATATACACCTTGCTGTCCTGGATTTCAGTTAAAACTAAAATAGAACAAAACAAGGAACAACAGGGGAAAATCATTCTTGTCACATGTGAAATAAGAGAGAAACTAATGTCCTTTGGCAAGACATTGATCTACATTTGCCACACTCCACCCAGGTGAAGTAAATGGGTACCTGGTAGGAATTTATTCCATGAAATGCTAGAGCGCCGTATGGCAGCCGTGCTAAAGCCAGGGTAATAATCGGGAGCGCCAGGAGGGTCAAATCTGACTGACATGAGC
>BEXV01000807.1:72530-86738 GCA_003118195.1 Hemicentrotus pulcherrimus | reverse complement strand
AAAATAAAAAGAAGAAAACACGAGAAAGAGGGGAAAGGAGAAGAGAAGGTCGAGAAAAGATGACACCTGGACCACCTCCCGAACCTTCCCCTTATCATTAGCATTGTAAATTTGCATTTTATTTTCCGAGTAAGAGTATAAGAGCAGGGCACCCAGTCGTTCCAGTGCACCCTCAATAGGCGGCCTCTGGCTACACGCCCGATTGGGCTTGTACTGCACCCGTTTTAAATACACTGTTGCCTATAAAGTTTGAATGAAATTTTCTTGCCTTTTTACATGAAATGATGATAATATGATTTACTATTGATAGATAAAGTTTTTATCTTTTCAGAACTTTATTGACCTAAAGAGTCAAAGAGATTAATTCAAGGTTTTGAGAAAATCATATTGTCACAATGATCATTTTCATGAAAAGAGGCTAGACTATAATATTCCCACTTTATGGACAACTGTGTAATTATGCTACAACACCGCGTTCACACTTTGTCAGTTTAAGTTACACGAATAGAACACAGTGTTCACACTATATACTGTACGTTGAGCTTTCAAGAGGTGTCTGAAACATGCGTATTTCTTCTAATTTGTTGTAATATTCCTCTGTAATTAATGTAATGTTAGTATGATATGTACCCTCTCTTTGTTCGTTTGTATTTCACATTTATGCGCTTTGTATCTAATGAAAAAGCTCTATGTAAATGTAATATTATCATTATATAAATATTATCATAATTCTGTCCAAGTTGGGTAGTTGTACCCGGCAATGAGACTATACGCAAGAAATAATTACAATGTGAACATGTTTTCAGGATTCATGGCAAACTTTATTACTCTCTTTGAAGGGAAATATATCGACGTCACACAAGAGAAAAAAAATCCCAAGAAAGAAGATTTGTAGAACAGCATAAAACTGGTTAGAAGTACAATTTATCTTTCTACAAATCATACTTATTCACACTTACTAAAGTAGTCTCAATTATCCTAGTTTGTAAGAATAAATAAATCATGAGTAAACCCCAACATCAATGTACCATTAATTTTACTTTTCCCCCAGATTCGATGTCCTTCCAAAACCATGGACACGTCGTAAATATAATTACGTCAATAGGAAGATTATGTCTGATCAATTTGGATCCGAACGGACTGAAGTGGTTATACATTCTGTGTTTCCGACAGATAACAGTTGAAGACGAATATTGGTGCTTTATATGAAAGAACAGACAAATGAATGAATGAATGGAAAAAATGCATGAATAACTGTGAGAACGAAAGAATGAAAGGACCAATGAACGAATGCTTGAATTGATATTGAAATTAAAAACATATCAAAGTTAGCAACTCCTTGCACATGTTGCATCAACGAAACAAATGTACTGAGTGAATATAGGAGAAAGAAGAAGAAGAAAAAATACATTGAAGTTCCGAATATTCCTTTCACATATTGAATGTACCAAAAGAACCTGATAAACATACATTGAAGTTCCCTAATCCTTTCACATAGTGTAAGTTTCAAACGAACTGATTGACTACATTTATACATCACGAAACACATTAGTATATACATTAGGATAATACTTATTAAAAAAACAACATTCAATCTTAACTTCTACTACTCAATCACATCTGGCTTTGTCATATTATATTTTTGATTAACACTCACACAATCAAATAGTTTAAATCTATGAAGCACTTCAAAAAACAAAACAAAAAAGAAAAAGAAAGTCAAATCTGAAAGCACCGCACACACAGAAGTACAATTAGGATGAACGTGCCGAATACACGAGATAAGGTACTTTTCGACTGAAAATATCAGTACAGTGAGCATCGTGTATGACTGTATTTAATTGATATTTATTCATGCCAAGGTATATGAGATAATTATGGTCTTTTTAAAGGGAAAAGTGTTTTTAAAAACTTCATTCGCATAATCAGCGCAATCATGATGTAGATTCAACATTTTAACATGATAAATGTCATCCATCAAGATACTGTATCCTTACTTAATAGCTTTTCCATTCAATATTCCTCAAGCTTGAAATCAGTTTGGACACCAAGCATGTTCCTTCTGGCATTTCATTTTGATGGCATTTCATCGTCAGAACTCGACACAAATCTTGAAAAGTATTTTCAACTCTGGAAACAAACATTACGTTTTGTCGTGCTAGCAAAAAAAGATACCACATAGATGTTTGGCGAATGTTTTAACTACTCTTAAATCTTTCTGAGCTTCTTTGTAAATCTTTATTTTAAATGTCAAAATGGAAAGACAGATAAAAAAAGATGTACAAATTATTCAACTGAGTTTTGCTAGAAAAGGTTTGATTCCAACATCATTCAATGGTAACCTGCATGCCCTAGATTTTAAAAAGCCGCCAGGACCTAATATGACTATAATATACAAACAAATTTGTACCATTTTTTGCGCATTAAAACTCATTTATTTGGGGTCAGAAAAAAATACCTCAAACGCGTCACTGAGATGATTTTATTAATTATAAAAAAAAAAATAACTAAACCGCTAACTATTCATTTAAAAACTTTGCATATTCAAAACTATATTTGATTTGAAACAGTCTCGAATGAGCAAAGCTGCACTTACACCACACAAGTTAGCTCAAAAAGGAGGCAGAAACCACTGAAAAATGTTGGAATAAATGCAGAAAGAATTCAGTAAATGTCGGTTATGATCTACATTCATTTCTCTTATGAATAGAAGCTTGTTGTACGTTTCATATGGACGAAACCGTCTAGCTCTATAATTATTTGTAGAAAATGTCAACCTATTAGATTCCGCCCACATTAATTATTTTCAGGTTTAAGACACTGTGTTTTCTTTGAGAAACCCAACATCACCAAAATCTACAGGTCTACACACGTAGCATGAATATGCCACCAGCAGTCAAAGTTTTTTTTCCAGATTATGTCCAAAAGTAACAAAAGTGAAATGCCATCAAAAGGAATATTATTGCAAACGCATAGTGTGCGAGTTAAGTATGAGTCTTTTAGACCAATAAGCTGGAAGTTCGCAGGAAAGGTCATATATATCACCCCTCTGCTATTGCCCAGCACCCCTCCTGAACCCAGATAAGATAGAGGAGAACCCTTTAAAAAATGAATACAAATCAGATTAATATATTGGTTCTGAGGAAATACCATAGATTGGTTTTTTTTTAAAAAAGTGTGTGTGGAGAGGGGCTTTCTTTAAGTGATGAAAATATATTATATCTTGCTAAAAGGGCAGAATACTGATTGCAGATCATACCAAAGCTAAAATTAAAAGAGGAAATTGGAAGGGTGGCAAAACACTTTGATATTTGGAGAGTTAAACGTTTCCAAAGCTTTCATGGTGATGAACAAAGCTTGAATTAACAAAATCGCAACTACTTCAGAAAAATCAACCTACGACAACTTCAATAGCCCTGTCAATCACCTGTCGGAACATGCAAACATAACACATTACGTGGCCAAACATGATTTATATGGGATGTATAATAGGGCATCAAAACTGGCCTCGAGTTGATTTATTCAAAATCCTTGCTTTCATATTAATTGTACTCTCAAAATCATAGCCAGCAGTAATTCCTACTGTGATGAATATAAAGAGCATATTAACGACTTCCCGTATACAATCAAATGATGTATAATCTCTCTGCTAATAATATTGGCAAGATAACACTGTCCGTTTGGAGCCAGAAGGGTGTTAGCTCTGTATGAAGTGATAGGGAGTTAGCGCCCTTATGACTCCAAACAGATTTCCCTTGCAAGACCTGTCGCTGCAGTATCCAAGCTGTTATGGAGAGATAGAGCCTGGGCAACACAGCAGCGACTCAACTTTTAATCCGTTCTAGGTAAGTATTTACCTAATCAGTCAATAGCCTGACTCGTGTTTCATTTCCCAAGATGCCTATTATTAGCAGCTCCGAGGATAATCCATATGTTTCATATTCATCCACTAATTAGTTTGGGTATCCGTGATATTTTATTTTATGCCATACTATATCAGATTTTGTGTCGATATCTTTTCTTTTGAGGAAAGGAACGAGTTGCTAATGATGGGTGTTTAATCATTTTCATGAAAAGCCTGAAAATCCACTTCGTTTTGGGGGATGAATATATTCACGGAGTGAGGGTGTATGTGGTTTTTCGTTTCGCAAAGATCACACTTTGATTCAAACTTGATAAATAAATTATAGAACATTCAATACGAGATACATGCAAATAAGTTGAAAACGGTAAAATCTGATCTAGAAAAATTAGCTCGCTAACATCCATATCATGCTTCCAATACAGTATTTACAAACAAGATTTAACCTTACTCTTGTCTATACATTGAAAACAGAAGGTGATTATATACAAATAGGCTGAATAAATACCATATTATATTACTGTTGCAAAGAGAAAAAGGACAGCAACAACTACAAAAACATATGACATGATTAAATGCAAGGCCTTTGGAAGGGCAACCCCTACCAAAGTTTAATTGAAAATCATTAGTATTGCAGTTGAGACTTTAAAAAAAGAATATTGCATGAAGATCTACTTCACTGAAACATTAAGGAAACTACATAAATAAATATTGAATAAGTAAAGTTATATTGCGTATAATAGCTCACACGGGAGAAGAGTGGTATTAATGGGGATGAATTTGAAAGGATAATTGGATGAATTCTCCAATTAGGACAGTAACATCAAAATAAAAATGATTGACAGAAGACTTCAAACTCACATAGTATGGAAATACAGAAAGAAGACCTCACTGACGATAAAAGATGGGATGATATAGTGTCGCGTTTGAAAAATGATGATGCGAAATTTTTGGATTAAAATGGTACATGTATAGTTGACTGAAGAGATGTCCATGAATCACGTTCTATACATACTCACACTGATGGCATGTAGTATACATTCTAGATAATGAAAAGCTGTGTGGTTTGTTTTACAATTTGCCACTGTATAACAACCGAATATTCCCAAACACAACAAAGCTTTTCTATCGATGCAAACTGTTCTAAACCACCTCAAAAATACCTTAATATTACAGTTCTTGTTGATTTTTTTCTGCCCTACAAGGTATAAAGGTTTCTCTTTCCAAGAATGTTATCTTGGAATATGGTATACTGGATCTACAGTTCACTACCGGAGGCAGCATGAACATGACAAGATTCAGTTCTCTCTTTGGTGAATATTTCAACAACAAAAATTTCTTAGAAAATACCCAAACACAGGTTTTTACAGATCTGTGAAGTCGTTTGAAGAAGAGAATCTTCAAAGTTTGAGTGATTTCAGAAAAACCTGAGAACTCTGTCTTTGGCAAATCTTGGATGCAAGCAAAATCAGTTGTTTGCAAATGACTAAATCTGTCACTAAAATAAAAAACAACAACCAAGATTCCCTCTATCAAATCAGTAGCTCAATGAATTTCAATGTTTAAAAGATTGATAATGTGATGCAAATCACAAGACAATTTTGAGAGACGATCTGCAGAAGTGTTACAGGGGAGGAATTAAAATCATGCTCAAGATTAAATAGCGACAAGATTGCAACTGGCCAATGAAACATAGTTATTTTTCGTTTTTGAATGACAAAATTATCTATTTCCTTCAAATCTACATACAAAATAGTAAAAACATACTGATTTTTAAAACATACATTACTTTCAATGTAACTAATCGAACTTGAAAATAAATGCACCCAAAAATATTTTTTCTTCCACTTGTATTATGTGAAAAAGGACAAAATATATGTTTGCATAAAATTCACAAGAGTTTTTGAAGATATAATCCCCTAACTCCTTATGGATCGTTGACTCGTTTCCAAATATTCTGAATGTAAAGGGCTCATTTCCTTTTACATTTTTTGCCTGAAAAGGCAATAACACTTAAAGGCAGAGGTCCATATATTGAGCTTATTACCACATTGAGAAAACCATGCTATAGAGTGGTCACACTTTCCCATGTATGGGTGGCTCCTCTGTACAATTCAAAGTCACTGCGTGAACTCCAACATGGTTGCATAAAACACAATAGGATTTTGAATTCATGCATTTCTTAAAAGTCTTTGTGGCATATCTTCAAAAACTCTTGTCAATTCAAATGCATCTTCATGAATAATAACGGCCATGTCTCCTGAAGCAAAAAAAAAAAAAAGTTGCGTCCTCTGAGAAGAAGACTATTAGTACAAAGATTATCGATGATGTTTGTTTCCAAACAAACATCTCAACATTTAAGATTAATTTCAAAAACACACATGCTACACACGGCTTTTTCATCGCACGTGCCTAATAAATACAAACAAAGAATCACTCACAATATTTTATATTTGTTCTATATATATCAACTCATTGCAAATGGGTATTGCCCCAAAAAATTGTCCTTTAACGTAATTAGAGTACAACATGCCAGTAGAAAATGTTTAAATGTTTCAAATTTTAAGTTAGAATACAGATGGTTTTAAGTGGTTATTCGGTTAAAAGTGTTGAGATAAGAAGTAACAAAGTATAAATCACTGATTCACTGCAACTGTGATATACAAAGTAAAATAGATGTTCTTGCATATTTTTCATATTCTGGATTATAACGTCTATCATGTACATACTATGTACACTTTATTAACAATTTATGAATAATACCTAACTAGTACTAATGAGGTTTAATACAATATACTCTTGACAGAGAATTTGTTTGTTTATTCAACTGTTTTCATGAAAAGAATCCTCTTTTTAAATGATCTATATTAATTATTTATACTATCACCAACAAATCTAAATATATAAAGAATCTAATATTATCACACAGACAAGGTAGCTTACTTCCAAACATTAAACATTCCTAAAACCTTCAAATCTACCCCCAAAAGGAGCTTCTAGGCAGTTAAACCATAGTTTCTTCTGCTTAAAGCCAGAAGGGCATTAACTCTGTGTTAAAGAGAAGGTTGAGTTCCAGGAAGGGTAACAAATAATCTGTCGGCTTTTTTCATTCTTGTTTATGTTAGTGTGGAGGAGTAGCATAGAAATGGGTCCCCTGAAAAGGGTTGGCTCTTCAAATAACCCTTATATTCAAAATATGACAAGTGACAGCTAGAGGTTGCAGACCGCACTTTCATGCCAAATGTTTGTGTAGTCCCATAAGGACATTTCTGTGTACAATGGACATGACTTTCAGCAAGACTGGGCCAATTTCTTATCATTTTGATGATTCCAAAACCTCCTAATTCTAAGCTGTTACATATTCAACCTTTTCAAATCCCTTCTACTCAGTTTGTTTTATAATTAAATCGCATGACCAGGGGGCTGTTTCACAAAGATCCTAAGTCGAACTCAACTCTAAGTTGGACTTCAAAATTATGGAGAGCCATTTGTAGCCTTAAAATAGATTATATTCGAACGTGAAAATGCAAGTATTTCAGGTTTTTTTATAAATCCCAAATGAAGAACATAAAATCTCCTTGATAATAGAAAATAGAAATGATCTGAATCAACATTGTATGCCTTTTAAAATGGCATATACAAAATATTTTCACAGATGCTAACGGCTTTCCATAATTGTTAAGTCCAACTTAGAGATAAGTTCAACTTAAGATCTTTGTGAAACACCTCCCAGAACTCAACTTTATCTTAAAGATATACAGGTCATTGCCCCTCTGGCTTTAAACGGACAGTACTTGACTTCATAGCATGTATACTTTACATTGCGTTGCAAACCTGTGACATGTAATATAGGTGTGCATACCCTAAATACTTACATCTTGTTCCCTGGGAGCAAGAAGGACGTTAATTTCTATGCAATGGCATAGATCTAATGACCTACTGGTTCTCAAAAGACAATATATAGAAGATAAGGAGACATATCTTGTGCTCATGTCTTTAAGAGTTGGTAACACTTTCTTCCAATATAATTATATGCATCTTACGGGAATAAGAGGTTTCATATTGTTAGAAGTGTCATTCTAGAGATTTTGCTCCATTTCAGGACCAAGAAAAGAGTAAAGATGAAAGAAAGAGAAAGACAACAATATCGTTCTTAT
The DNA here is from genome assembly GCA_003118195.1 of Hemicentrotus pulcherrimus. Taxonomy (NCBI): domain Eukaryota; kingdom Metazoa; phylum Echinodermata; class Echinoidea; order Camarodonta; family Strongylocentrotidae; genus Hemicentrotus; species Hemicentrotus pulcherrimus. The sequence continues at coordinate 78,719 of BEXV01000807.1, read as the reverse complement.
TTAAAATAGATACCGTTATTGATACTATGTCTTATGTTTAGTATTATGAAAACAAGCATGGCTTGGAGATATTGGTTTCACCAATCGATACGAAAATAGATGAGAAAGTACGCTGCCTGAGTACAAATCCTGAATTCAATGTTTGTACATGATCATCACTTTTTTGGCAACAATTGTATTAATATTTAGTACTATTAAACAAGAAGTATTTACATGTATTTATAAACCCAGTAGAGAATATCTGATAGCAAAAGAATAACTATTCTGTGAACTTTTCCTCTCTCTCTTTTTCTTTTTCAGTGACACAAGTATAATGACCTTTAAAGCCCCACTGCACTACTGATAGATATGTGTGCCCTCTATATAGCAAACAATGCCTAATCAGTGACCATTGGTCCCCCATGATCCTCTCTTTCTCTCTTTCTTAATAATAATTGAGAGCTGATTTGATGAGATAACCACCTGTCAGTGACCATGCAGGGAGGTCTAATCTCTCCTGGCCAAACTAGTACAGATGAGCTTTAATACAGTATGGTGACAACTGAGGACAAATGTCTGAAAAACGTGCCCACATCTGACAAATTAAATGTGAATAATTCAAACAGACAAGTTTCATATCTAAAGAAGATAGTGCTCTGTTATCAGCACCATCCAGGCAACCTTTCACTCTTTAAAATGCTTTTAAATTAAGTTAACGTCTTTCTGGCTCTGAACACAAGATTTCTAACCTAAGTTTTTTATTGTAAAAAGCATGAAGTTTGGCCTAGGTGATATTGTCGATAAAAACAATATAAGATTACACGTTGTGCTGTAAATTTATTTACATCATTCCATCGAATGTAGAAAAGCTTTACATATTTTGATCTACATATATCACCATAACATATCACCTGTTGATAGCCGTAAGGGCGTTGAACCCATGGAAGAGTATATGAATGAATGCTCTTCTGAACATTTTCTATGAACGCTGGATTGTCTGAAACACAACCCTGTCACCAAAAGTATGCTCAAATAAAAATACACTTCATTGTTGTCAGCCCTTGAAGGCTCTCTGCATCTACATAGGTAAAACAAAAAACATTATTGCTGTTGCCCTTGTCTTTGTCATTGTACTTGTCCTTGTGCTTATCATTGAGCTTGTCCTTGAAATTGAGTTGCTATCAGATATTCTCTGTTCTGCCAATAGAGGGGGCTATGTAACCATGGCCTAACTGCCTAACTTGGCCAATGCTTTTAGTAATGCTCGATTCTCATCCTTCACTTGGTCTAGCTCATCCTCTGCAGCTTCCAAATCCTAGCGATAAAAAAGAAAAATTAGAAAAAATATCAAAGAGGTGATCATCACTTCAGGGCCTGTTGCATAAAAATTTACCATTGATGGTAACTTTGCCATCAATGGCAACTACCATCGTAACAGGGCTCAACAGCCAATCAAAATCAAGGTTTCCATGGTAGTTACCATGGATGGCTAAGTTACAATCAATGGTAATTTTGTGCAACAGGGCCCTGGGCCTAGTTTCATAAAACTTGTTATCAATAACAATTAAGTTACAATAACTGATATCATTTCAATTTCAATTTCAATTCCTTTATTTCAGTTAAAAACTTGATAACTATGTAATGAATACATACAAAAAAAATATATTGGAGGGGCCCCTACGAAAGCAAAAAGCAAAGCTTTAGGAGGTGCCCTTTACAAATAAGCTACTGTTGTTGTTGCATTTTTTGGCGGAGAGCAAATTTGTTAAAGAATTTACTGTGACACGTGTTATTGATAACAAGTTTTATGAAACAGGGCCTAGCTTGGTCAGAGCCAAAAATGTATGGTAAAAATATTTTGGTTTTCATTCCTCTGGCATCAAACATTTGACAACTCATCTGATATTCCTGTTCCTATGGCAATTTGAAGAAGTATTTTAACAAGAATTCATTTTTTAACCCCAAAAAGTATTCAGAAATCCATTTAGAATATTAGCAGAGTTTTTGGGGCTGTTCTACTGCAATAAACACTTGCTTTTATCATTTTGTAGCAGATTTTTTGAGTAAAACAATGGAAGTCAAATTAATCATACTCAAATGAAGAATCAAGATTTTAAATTGAATTCAGAATCAAACAGAAATTTTTTCTCAAGACGTGATAAAACTTTAATATAATAAAAACGAAGAATCCTATCAATCAGATTTCACATATTTTTATAATATTACATTAAACAGACAGGAAATGGAACATCTAAGATGTGTAGTATTGCTGCATCGCTACGGATATAAATGTATATAAAGTTTTACAAGCATATATAGTAGGGGTAAAACAGTTTCATGAAGATATGACTACATTTCAAGAATATGAAATTCACTTTTTGTGATGAAAATCTATGATCTTTATCACTTAAGATAACAAGCATGCTAGAGTACATAGTCATTTTAACAAGTGATATAGAAATATGGATGTATATGCATGCACATTCAACAAAAATATGTGTGTCTATACAACAGGGCCTGGTAATACAACTGCACACTAATACCAGTACATAATATGTACAGGCATTATATTATACAGGCATGTATCATGCAGTAAAACAATCATTTACTAAGAATAAATAATTCATTCTTGCACTGGGTGGAAAGTAAATTTGTCCTATATTCGTGATCTAAAATATCACAGCAATGCATTGAGTATAGTTTTGCCATATCTTTCAAGGAATATGATGGAAATCATGTTCCAAATTAGGCATTTACAAAGATAGTCCAGTTCATAAATCTATTCAAATGCTAAAAGTTCTTCAACTTCACTGGTGTAAACATAAAGTGTTCCCACATTGGCCGACATTGCAGCAACTATGACTACAAACCGGCATTAACATGACTACCCTAGGGATGTGAACATAAAGTAGGGCCATTATTCACAAACCCTTACTTTGCATAGCTGTCAAATGTTTTAATAGAAGCTCTTTATTTGAATACATTTTGAACTGGTTTATCACAGTGTAACTAGAAGGATTGGCATGGCAACCTGCAATTTTTTTTGATAAATTCCTAAAACATTTCATTTGAGGAATTCGTAAAAGATATGATTATTGAGTGTTTTACTTGGGTGAGAATCCTGACTTCTTGCTCCAGAATGGTAACCCTTTCCTGCGATTGATCGAGCTTCCGTTGTAACCTCTTGTTCGACCGTTTCTCTCGGTTTAACATCTGATGTGCGGCAATGACGTCATCATGACAGCGAAGGGTTCAAAGGTCGGGAGATGGACCAAGGGGCGACCGAGCCACAAAACATGCAGGAAATGGTAAAGGGATGCCATGCATGGGGGGAAACAAAATTGGAATGGAAAATGGAGTCATCAATGAGTGAAAATGAGTGTAAGTATGTTCATGTACACACTATAGTCTGGTTTTTAATTTAAGTGATCGTTTACCCCACTTTAATTGAGAAGGATGACAGTGTATCCTGACTCAAATTAAAGTTAATAGTTTCATCAGTTCATCACAGGCTGCTTAACAAGGCCCGTCGGCTACAACATGGTAAACTTACCTTGTGTATGCCAGTCAAAATTCAAATTTAACTTAAACTTTCCTATATTATTTGGTACCTCTTTAAGATACATTTTCTCTTATAAGGTTTGATATTTTATATAGGCCTACATCGAGGACAATTTTTCGATCTTTTATTTGCAAAAGAGAAGATATTTATTTCACATTCAGTCGTGCCAAATCTATCCAAAATGACTTAAAATTTTTAGTTAATTGGTTATGCTACTTTACTAAGCTCACAGCAAAAATCCATTCCCTGACAATTTTAGAATTAACTTTTCAAAGAGCTTTGATTTCAAAATCATCACATCAAAACACACAAATCAGCAATCTTGCCACTGAACTGCCAAACCTTATGAAAAGTCTTTTTAATGAATGGTATAAAGCGGTAACATCAAACATCTAATTTCATTATATCGTCCCTGTTTTCACAAAGTGACGGTAGTGAGGAAATTCGTCACGCAAAGTGAATGCAATTTTTTTTCACTACCGTCACTTTGTGAAAACAGCGACGATATGGATGATTTCTTAAAATGAAGGTGCGCTTTCCCTTTTTTTTAAATACTAACAATCACATCTTTTCTTTCAATGGTAAAGTTTAAATAAATGATATAGCACTTTAATATCAGGTATGTTTTTAAAATATGAAATGTGATTTGTTTTGTTCTGCTTTTTTTTTCTTTTTGAGGAGAACAAGCATTAATAATTTTCTTAACAGTTTTTCGCTTTTCAAACATACTTGCTTTTTTAACACTTGCAAATGTGGGCTATAATAATCACATGCTGTTATTTTGATATTGGAATTCAGATCAATTTATAACAGTTAGAACTGATGTATTCACAACAAATACATGAATATGAAAGTCCATTTAAATGTTCAATATAATCAGATTATTTTGTTAGTCGTTCACAGCACAAACTGAGAAATATTGTGTCTCATAGATACCAAATAATGGAAATAAGATATGAAGAGAATGTAGAGTCCTTTATGTCCGTCTACCGCGAGGGCGCTATATAAGATAACATAAAATAATAATGACTACACTGATATACCTACAGTTAAAATCTAAATCATTCATGACCTTACCAAGATTTGCAATATTTTCAAGTATGTTCAAAAATTGATTTGTCCAAATTTATATTTCTTGAGAATGTGTCATATTAAAGGTAAAGACCAGTAATGGAAACGCCCCAATTTCAAAAAAATTAAATGGAAGCTCTCATTACCAATCATGTGAAAGAATGTGTTTTGACTAATACATGATGATAAAAAATGTGCCGGGGGAAACCACCTACTAAATCATATATTTGGTAAATTTGTTTCTCTCATGGTCTGTGAGAGATACAGGGTAGTCCCATATACATCTTTCTGTGTATAGTGCTTGTAACTTTATGAAGAATGGGCCAAATTTCTTATCATTTTGATGATTCCAGAACCTTGCAGATGCTAGATGCTAGATGATCAACCTTTTCTGATCGATTCCACAACGTTTCTTTCACAATGCAATCGCATGACCATAACTGGTCTTTACCTTTAAACATTACATCTAAAAGTATACCAAAAAGGCCCTTATTTAAGCATTCCACTTTTTATTCTAGAATTACAAAAAAAAACATCAAATTCACAAGGGGTATTAATAATCTAGTTGTTCAACTGTAGGTAGCAACTTAGAAAGACTTGAAATTATAACATAAAAGTTATTTGATGAACTTGGAAGTAGAAAGGTTTAATCAAAGCGATAAATAATAGAAAATTATATTCATTTCAAAGGGAAGAGAGACAGAAAAGAAAAGGATAAATCAATATTTCAAAAGAAATAAAATTCATTCAGGGTTGAGACAAATCATGAGACATATCACAGATTCACCTATACAACATATAAACCATAGTAGACAGGGCTAGAAGATAACTGGGCATCATTTCATGAAATGTTCATATAGACAAGTTCACCTACATCCCATTGAAACGTGTGTTAATCTTAAAACACATATTTCAATGGGATTTCAGTGAACTTATTCTTAAGACGGTTTCTTGAAACACTGCCCTCGACTGAGAAAAAATGCATGCACACTTACAATAAATGTAAACTGGGAAAGAACTTGAAAAAGTGTTTTCATTTATAAATAAAAAAGATTTAGAAATTAATAATTTCTGTGATTTCTTATGAAGAAAAGACCAGCAATTCAATTCTAATTGTTAGCTGTTTGTATTTTTAAAGGTCCATTATGACATAATATGAAAAAAGTGAGCAACATATTTAGGATGTTTAATTTCATACTTCATTATTGTTTTCCATCTCCCACGTCAATTTAAAAAGCGCTGGATAATTTCATTTTTCTGCTTCTATTAAAACCAACTTAATATAAGGGCGGACTTCGATCCACTTTAAAACTAGTTTTTTAATCAAGCTATCCCAACATTGATGAGAAGTTTCCTAATATCCTACTCACTCTTTGAACTTCTTCTGCTGATCGTTCATCTTCTTCACCGTCATCAGCTTCTATCCTCTCTGTTCTGCCAATTTAAAGAAAGAAAAAAAACTTGAGGGTTGCCTTTTAAAGGAGCTACACAAAGAAAATTTACTAAAAACTGATAATTAGAACAAATTACATATGGATGGAAAGATTTTCTCTTGAAAAACACGAATAATTTGCTGA